>BQKZ01008431.1:0-19751 GCA_036244855.1 Temnopleurus reevesii | reverse complement strand
ATGGTTAGATAAATATCTTTACAAGTCGACAAAATATGGATATTAAGTCGACTTGTCGAGATAAAATATCTCGACAAGTCTCCAAGTCGATGGCACTTAGAAGCTTCCGTACAGTTGGGAATACATTTCTTTCTTCCCCATTGTTTTGTCACATTCAGGATCTGAGTGGGTTGAGCATAGGGTCAACGTCACTCAGTATATGAGTGAACTGGAGAATCAAGACAATATGTTGAGTTAGTGTGGGGGCGTTTTCATGTAGTTTTTTGGTAGTCCCAATAAACACATTAAATATTTGTTTATTTTTGGAAGACTTTGATGATTGTTCTCATTTCCTGGATAGTTTGAGAGAGATCAGAGAGAGAGAGAGAGAAAAAAAATTGCCAACTTCTTGGAGTAAGATACGCACTGATCAAATTAGAATTTGGGTACCACCAAACTAGAAAATACTGTATTTTTATGAGCAAACGGTAACATATCATTTTCATCATTTTCAGCCCCAAACAAAAGGCTTAATATTAACTCTTTAATTGGTCCTCTTCTATCTGTGATTATTTTGATTTGTTGTTTATTTGTATAATGATTTATTTCAATCTAAAATGAAGGAACAATTTTATTATTGCACTATTTCAATTGGTCTGGACAAATAAAACCTTAAATATGTTCACTCCATTTAATACAAAACATTTCAAGAAAGCAGTCTGGTAGGAGTGCTGTAACCCATTAGAGGCACCTGTGAACTACCCCTCCGCTCAACACAAGGCAGGTATGTACAGGTTAGTAGGCAGGGCTCAAAAACACCAATTATACCACATACTGACCAAGGAATGAGAAAAACTGCACCATGCTGCGCAAGTCTTCAAGAAAGGTTGAACCTCAGAATCCGAAACGACAGCTCGCTAGCAATAAACACAAGAATGAGGAATATGGGTCTTTCCTTTTTTCCAAATAGCTTGGCATACATGTAGGCTGGCAGGCAATGACCAATTATTGGTGTGATACCTGAATTTGGTTTTAATGAGTGTTTGGGTGTGGATTGAGTTAAAGGAAAAAACAATGAATGTTGTCATTGGTTGAAGGTAGTCATGATTTTTTATTTGCCAGTTATGATATTTTGAGACTTCGGTGAAAATCATGATTTATTTCAACCCTGTCTATGAACTTTGGCCTATCGTTAGGTTCAATGGGTTAAGGAGAAATGAAATGATGAATCACATCCATAGTTATGACCAAACAAAGGCACAATAGTCCCATATTATTTTATCTACTATTAATAGTTTCAGGCACTTTTTAGGTTACTTTTTAGTTCTAATCCTTATTAGCTTTTCTATATAAGGTGAATCAATCTCTTTAGTCTGTAAATGTGAGGGGTCATACATGTAGCATACAATCGATTGTTATTGATGTTCTTGCTAACTTCATGGAATATGATGATATTATCATCCTGCAATGAAAGAGAATTGATTATTTTTTTGCATCAAAAGGTGATTGATAATTCTTATCAGATTGTCAGAAAGGCATTGTGCACAATTTATTCATAAATGATAAATCTTTTTATGAGCTGCCTTGTTCATTGAAAACCATTCTCTCCCATTATCCCACATAAGAGGAATATCATCAATTTCCAATAAAAGAGGATGGATTATTTTTTTTCGGAATAAAAGTTATTTATGATTTTTATTAGATTGTCTGAAAGGTATTGTGTATGATTTATTTATAACTGTTAAGTCTTTTTATGAATTGCCCCTGTTCATTTCAAACCATTCTAACCCACATTTACATTGGAAAAAGGTTCAATTTTCACCTTCTCTGCCAGGTAACAATGCATGACCCTTTGAGGGTAGTCTGAATAATGAGACTTATTTTTTTTTTTCACTGGAAACTTTTGAAAATGACAAGTTTTAAGAAGGTCTTATTCAATATTGCTGTGACAAACATCCCAAAGAATCAATCCACAAACAAAATATATTGTATGCTTTCATGGGCAAAACAATTTGATCCATTAATGTGTCAATGGAAAAACAAAAAAGTTTTGCCTTTAGACTATTCCAATAGTCCTTCTTTGTTTTGGAATAAAAGAAAACGGAGCTAAAGGGCATCCACATCACCTAAAAATGGAGGTCATTCTGCCACAAGGTCATTTGTATTTTGCTCTGTTTCATAGTTCTAAATCTTGTTTTTTGTCATTTATAGAAGTTCAGACAAATGCTGAAAATTGGAATATCAGGACATTTTTTTTAGTTTATTGACAATGATGCCGTCCATGTTGTCAATGTTTGAACAAAAATGCAAGGTGTTCTTTGGTTAGGTGATTAAATTTGGCATACAGTATTTAAAAAATCCTTTTCTGTCGATAGGGAACCATACACAAAGTCTATTATATTAGCCTACGGGGTACACAATGCCTTTCAGACAATCCATTAAAAATTATTTATGACTTATTAATGTGAAAAAATAATCCATCCTCTTTCATAGCAGAGTGATGATATCATCATATTTCAGACATTTAGAATGAACATCAATATCAATCGATTGTATAGTATGTAGGGCCCTTCATAATTTTCAGTGTACAAGTGTTAGAAAAATCCCCTCTCCTCAAGCAACCACCCAAAGTATAGTATACATGTAGGGGCCTACATGTTTTCTCAGAGAACTTACTTATTTAGGGAATTAACAAGCATTAAAAAGTTTACATGATCTATTATGAAATCAATTTGTACATTATTTATTGATGTACATGCACAGACCAGACAGGTTTTGATACATTTATTCTATGTTTTCTTGCAAAATTTCTACATTTTTCTCCAATGATGTAGACCTCTGCGCTTTATCACTGGGTTTGACCTTTTTAGACTGTACATCATCTGTCTAGTCCTTGTAATAGCCTAGAACTCGTGTCAGTTTGCCTTCATGAGAGGTCATCTTTCCTCTTTGTTAATGTATGTATTTATTTTGAAGCCAAATTTAGTCATGTTATTGTGAATATTGTTCGTGATACATGTATTTTATTTATCTTTGACCTAGAGAATCCATGATAGTGTTCATTGCTTTTTTTGACATTTTGTAAATAATATGAATACATGTAGGTCAGTTATATTTAATTCAATTTTGAATGAGTTCTGATTCAATGTGTTATTCAGCATGTTATTCTCTAGAAAATAATACAGGCCTTCATTCCAGCATCGAATGAATATTTAGAATGGATTTCAAGGAAAGCTTTCAGCATGTATAGCTGCAATTGTTTTCAATTGAATCTGATATTGCCAACCTTACACTCTCAGTGATTCATGGCTTACAAATGTCTAGGCATGCTGTATTGGTCAGTTTCTTAAAGTTCTCACCCAGATTCTCCCACATTAACAAAAACTATCATGCAATGCAATTTACAATCATTGAAATGTTGATGATCTTCATAAGCATTAAACTTTCATAAATACTGTCAACAAAAGTAAAGAGGATAGTTTATATCATGACTTTTTAATACCAATATGCAAGAATACAATACATTCGGCAAGTGGGTACTGTTTAATCAAAGTTGGAATGATGAGATTTTATGGTCTTTGCTGTATACATATGTAAGTCAATTTTAATTTTCTATTCTGAGGAAATTTCAAGTTTGTCAAAGACCTCAATACAACCAATTGCCCCTGTATTTTGTTTACGGAGCAAACATGGCATCACTCCGCCTTGTATAGAGGTCAACTTTATTTCTAATTTTACGTCCAGAAAGTGTGTTCTTGTCTGGGAGAGATTTTGAATAACTTCCTCATACAAGTTGTGTGTGTGAATCACGGCAGTTGTGTTTGACTTTTGTGACATTTTTATTCCTCGCTTGACCTGAAGTGACCAAACGTTATGAAGGCTGACTGTTGAGATGTTTGGCAACACTTGCTATTTGCAAGGCCATTTTACATGTTCTCATCACCCAGAACTGCTTACGTTTGAAAGAGTTCTTGGCCAGTTTGTATTGGGATTTGTATACAGTGACCTTCCAAATTTGATATGGTTATAACTTACGTTGTATGGAATATTGATTGAGTTATATGATTCTGTCTGCTTGAAAATCCACTGAAAATCGAGTAACAAAGTTAAGTTGAACTTCTATTTTGTTTATCCAAAGTGCAAAGACGTGCCAAGCAGATAACCTGCTTCTTTTTTTTTTTTTTAGATTTATCACTGATTTTTAATTTTGTTCTGCACTAATGAAGAATACAGTACCTTTTGTTAATATTTTATCTCACTCAGTTGCTATGTTAGGCAAGCTTATATGTTCTTGCACTAAAAAGAGACTATTCAAAGTGCCTACAGATATCGGAACTATTTTTTTTCCTTTGTAAAGATATTCCTGTGTCAAATTGCAAATAATTTGGATGCAGGCCTACAAGGGAGATTGAAGCAAACCCAATTGCTACCCTGGATTTGAACTTTAGGTACGCAAGATTTACGAGCAGGTCTGTAAGTCACGATCCATGCATGATAACAACCAATGATCATTACACGCATGAATGCTACCCTTAATGATGAATTGCATTTCAAGCTTGGAATTTCAGTAACATACCGATTCTTGGATCATGCTCAATGAAAGGGGTTTATTTTCTAAATGCAAAGCGACTTGAATTGATGATGTTGCAATGTGATTTATAGTAGTGTGACAGTGATTGAATTGGTTTAGTTGACATTGTGTCATCANATATTCAATGGAAGGTCACGCTGTTACCGTCACGCTGTTACCAGAATAGTAACAGCGTGACACATTCTTAATTACAATAATTAATCAGGAAGCAGATAAAAGGTAACTTTGTTACATGCATATGGTATGTCTGTGGAAGTGTGATTTGTAATAATAGGTATTGGTGGTTTCCTCCCTTTATTTATTTTTTTAAATTAAAAAATATCATTTTTTCGGTAACAGCGTGACATTTTGGTGTAACTTCAAATAGGCGATCGCTGAAGCAAAACGTAGAGCGCAATTGATTTTTTTTAAGTTGAAACATCTATTTTGGGTATCAAAGTTGTGAGACAAATCATAATAACAAAAAGTCTGTCTATCTAACTAGGGAACTGAGATGGTTAAAGAATGTCATTAATTGCTATAATTCATGCAATAAATGAAGCTCTAATTAAAAATGCGTAAAAAGGGTGTAAACATGCAAATTTTGAAAAAAATAAGTTGATTTCCCGAAACTTCATATTTTTAGCTTTAATTTGATACCAAATTTGTCAAGATACAACAATTTTGAAAATTCAAGGGTCATGTCCACCTTCGCGTGGAATTGCCCATATCTTGAAATTTGTAAATTTCATACTTGTAACAATGTACCCATTGAATTGTCTTTTCCCCACTGGATTCAAATGCAATATGCTGCTTTCTGCTGAGGTTTTTGTTTCAATCTTTATCAGTCTTCTCAATATGTGTTAAAAGCATTTTGACTACAATTTGTTGACTCAATCTACACCCTGTGTAGAGTTCTATTTTCATGTTGTTGGTCAAACCTTTTTTTGTGAATGGAGCTCAACATGTTAGAAAATGATGAAATAGATTTAGTGATATACAGTGATAAAGTCAGAACTTCATTCATTATTTCATTTGTGATATCAAAACACAGAAAATATATACTAGATTTGTATGGTTTTCCCTGTGTCAGATGTTATTTTAAAGACCAAAGGCTCCACTTCTGTAGACCCATTTCTCTTGTCGTTGGGGGACTTCTTTGGGGGTCTTCCTGATCAGGCTGTAAAAAAAAATCCTTTTTCTTTTCACCCTTTCGTAGATCTGTTTATTTTGTGTCAGAAAATGGAAAGGGTGCATTGAGGTCAAGAAGAACAAACAAAAGTTCATCTCTGCAAACAAATGCTTTAGGAATCGTGTTACATTCCTGNGATGCACCTCTTTTGTTTAAAACCTGTCTAGAATGATCAAGAAATTCTTGAAACCATGCATTCATCTGTGTTTTTGTGACCATGAAAAGTGTAAAATATATACATATGATGTCAGTAATAAGAGCTGAATGATGCATTTATCTGAAATACCTGATAAAGCATGAATGATTATTAAAACAGTATTTCTTTGACTTATTGACATCCCTTTCTCTTCAAATTCTTCGTGGAATATCAAGTTGGCATCCGGTACTAGTCTTACATAATAGTTGCGGTGGTGTTCTGTACCTCATCAGACAAATTCCTCTTTTCTTACCGCATTGACAGATAAAATCTGGACAAACCACCAAGACACATCTTAGACATTTTAGTAAATGTTTTGTTCCTGCTATTGGTTGACTCTTCTTCCTCCCTTTTAATTAATTACAACTGTCATGCACATTATCAAGAAATGTTGCGAAATCGGAAGAAAGTACACCTTCATTCTCCCATATAGATTAGTCTACCATTGCCAAACTCTGTCTGCCACAATGTGTTACATATTTCACTCTGCATCACAAGAGAACATTTTTTTTTAGTTAAGTCTCCTGAACAGGATATTGGTTTGTAAGTGTCAAAGAAAACACCAACGATTACATAATTTATGCAATGCAAGAAAATTTGACATTAATTTCATAAATGGAAGTTCGCATAGATTTGTATCAAATTCTTATTCAAAATAACAAATGCAAAGAAGAAATATATGGACATTTATTAGACATTCTGAGTTGAAATTTCTGACCTTCTATTTAGATCTTCTTCATGAATTACAATTTAAAATGGGCCTTGTATTTTAGCATGTGATAAAGTAAATGACTTGTATGTGGTATGAATAGACTTACCATAGTGCAATATAACAGGTATTTGTTAAAGATTTGAGACTGTTTGTGTAGACTAATTAAACACTTTAAAGTGACATCATGGGATTGAGATGATGTCACAAACAAAGAACTTTTCTGCGGTTAAAGTATGAACTATGACACTATCAGAGATGACGCACAAATTTTAATGATGTTCAGTTTATTCAGCGCATTGGGACTTCTTGTATTATCTGCTCTATATAAAGCATAACTTCTTCTTCTTATTATTTCATTTTATTTTTCATTTCCAATCAAATTGAATTTTATAGAAATTTGTAACAAAATAAAAATTTGATCATGATAATTCATACAGTTATAGGTTTCCATGAGGTACTTTATAAAATGAGAAGAGCATTGGTTGATTACTGTCATATATTTCTAAATTGATTGATTAGAATAACAATAAGAATGTGACTGGAAACGGAGGAGTCTATGAAATGTGTGGCTTGTAGAGTGATATAGATGCCTGAGACTTTGGTAAATTTATTGCCAACATTTTGAAAAAAATACCAGAAAGAGAACAATTTTAGCATAACATTTGTAAATTTTTGCGACAAATGTAAATGAAATGACAATTGCAAAATCATTGCATTACTTGGTACTTCATCTGTACTGTGTTACAGATAACTACTTGTACCAATATTCTATTTCACAAGCCAAGATGAAAAATAAACACACAATGGAATATGCATTACAAAATGCAATATTATTACCAAAACCACTTCATCTGAAGGTTCTGTATTTTGCAGGTAGGTTTATGATTATCCTGTCATAAATTTATATCAAATCAGGCCTGCTTCAAATGATATGTTTTGGTGATTGAGTGTAAATTGAAAGTGGTAGCTAAAAAAATGCATTTTCTCAGGCTTTTAAATGATCTTGTNTCATCTCTGCAAACAAATGCTTTAGGAATCGTGTTACATTCCTGGGCCAGTTTAGCTGGTAAAACCTTAGGAAGTTTTTGCTTTTCATCCTATTCTCTGGCTGTATTTTTTATTGTTGGCTTTTATTTTCTTCTCGGGGTCTTTTTTATTCTTGTTTTGTGTTTGAAAGTGTAAGCTGACTGTATTTACAAATGGTGTCAGGTTTGTTGAAGCTTATTTGGGGCAAATGAGGTATATTTCATCAGTGAACATTCTTAGGTCCAATGGAATTGTGAGTTACATGTATCAAGCATCTTCTCTATCAAGAAAGCTACTTGCCTCAAATTGGCAAATTATGGAAGCATTGTTTTAATTTACAGCATTTACCCTTTGGCTCCAAATACCTGATGCATACATGTATATTCTATAGTTAATGTCATGCTGCTGTTCATCTGTGAAATTAAGTGGATGCACTGTACATAGTGAATATCTTTCTGGCCTTTTAAAATATTTTCCAGCTATTCATGCACCTAAATTAACATCTAAATATTGGCAGCGATATAATTACATATTCATTTACAATATGCCTGTAACTATGGCTGCTGTTAGATATGTTTGACAATACAGTGGCTGCATCTGCACTATAGTGAGTTTTTTAATTAGCTAACTAGTTCTGATCCGAGTAAATAGCCCGTTCAGAAGTAGCTCGAGCTAATTTGCAGTGCAGACGCAAATAGTGAGCTAATTTACTGAAATATTTAAGATATCTTAGGCTAACTTCCAAAATAGTGAGCTAATTCGGGAAATAGCTCACTAACTCGCTCATATTTTCCACAGTTAAGACGCGGCTGATTTTATATGCCTCAGACTGTGTTCGCATCAAGGTCACACTAGCCCATCATGTTGGTTTTTCCATGGTCACTCTTGTTTTAATTGCCTGATAGCACTATCATAGTGCTATAATGCTGACAGGGTTTATGAATCTCAAGTTAAATCATGGAGGAGGACAGTTTTCATCTCGAGATAGATTTTCAATTAGTGGTGTAGTGCAGCTCGGACTACTGAATCTCGAGCTAAATTGAGAAGAGGGGTGATCGGGCTAAAAACCTGAGATCAAGGAAACTCGGGCTAGTGCAGCGCTGGCTAGTGTGAGAGCATGGGAGTAACATTTTAATTTGATATTGTCTCCATATTACAGTGCGTTGATGGTGATGAAAGTGTAGGTTAATTGGGGAAGACAAGGAAAGAGGGGGTAATTGAATTTTGACATTCAAGATGAGATGCTGCTTGTTTCAGTCATATTAAGGGGGAGTTTTGTAAAGGAATCTCAGGTGGTCTAAGAGGGGGCAAACCTGTAATTAGAGAGCCTTTGAGTTATTGATCCAGCTGTTTTGTTGCGAACATTATGCAGAAATTAATTTCATGATCTCAGTCATGTAGTCTGTGTTAGGAACGTGTGTGATGGAAANAGAACATGTGCACACAACCAGCACAATATTACAGAGAGGAGCAGATTTTCTTAAGACCCTAAAATTGCAACGCTATTAATAATTTACTCAACTTTTAAGACCTGTACTTCTTGACACAAATTTACAAAGGTTTGGCGTCAATAGTTCAACATATAATTGCTCTAGCCTGACTCAAGACATTTATAATAATAATAGATGCAATTTACATGTATATAGCGCACGTATCCACTCTGCTGAGTGCTCAAGGCGCTTAACCAAAATTCATGATAGACACAACTAAAAAAATGGGAACAAGCATTAAATGTGTATGTACATTTTCATAAGGAAAATCTGAACTTACTGTTGCATCATTGTTGACTTTAAAGATCTCATTTGGGGGAATTTGCAATATTTGTTCTCAAGATGGGTACATTTAAATTCATATTTTTGAGATAGAGTTTGGCATTGCTATCAGCTACCATGTACGTGACAGAATCGATACACTTTTATGCATCAAAACTGTGTAAATATTATATGTTGCCTTGACAACCAACATCTGGCACCAATAGGCCCATATCTTGGTTGACTGTCTTATTTCCATCATCATTTTTATCGTCTCTGGCTCTTCAATTTGATCCTATCATGCCAAGCAAGACCTCCATGAACTTTGTCAAAATCGTCCAAATATCTACACCAAAATATTCCCACACATTTCTGACATTTGGATCTATGAAAGCAGAGACATGTCCACAGCAGTTTGTTCTAACTTATTTAACCTTATTTGGAAAGAAAGGGTATAGCATTTCAAAAACTTTGAAAAATGATATGAGGATGAATGAGAAGAAGTGTTTATAAAGGGTGTCAATTTCAATTTGTTTTCTGAGAAATTACACACAGTTCTGTCAAAAAATTTGACAAGTGTTAGCTGACAATCAGTAGTCTCATCATTGTAGTCCGTTCATATAATGTCTACTGATCATGATTGCGAGTACATATTCCATGTTTGTTCAAGTTTCTGGTTGAAAACTTTTGAGCAATTGAGCAACTCAAAGGAAAGTTCTCCCTTTTCATTGACAGTCAAATTCAGAAATTTATAAGGCACACCTGTATGTTTGTGTACTTTTGAGATTATTTCCTAACAAAGAATGATGACAGTCACCAATGTGGGAAAAAAATTTGATTGCCCAAGAATGGTCAACCAATCAGAAAAATGATAATAATTATAGAAAAGAATAAAAAGCCAATGAACGTCTGACGGTGAATTTTCAGGTTGTATTTAAAATATTTATCTGTCATTTTACTGCTAATAATTTGTATAATGTATTTCACACGTTTATCTATAATTTTACTACGATTTTCAATTTGAGTGAAAAATTAAAAATGGAGAAAAAAATCAGATGAGATAAAGCCATCTACAATCCGTAGGTCGAAGGAGGGCAATCAAACAACTTTTTTAAGCCTAACATCGGTGATGACACAAATTGAGGCTGCACCTCTGTTGTATTACAGTACCCTGTCTAGAATGATCAAGAAATTCTTGAAACCATGCATTCATCTGTGTTTTTGTGACCATGAAAAGTGTAAAATATATACATATGATGTCAGTAATAAGAGCTGAATGATGCATTTATCTGAAATACCTGATAAAGCATGAATGATTATTAAAACAGTATTTCTTTGACTTATTGACATCCCTTTCTCTTCAAATTCTTCGTGGAATATCAAGTTGGCATCCGGTACTAGTCTTACATAATAGTTGCGGTGGTGTTCTGTACCTCATCAGACAAATTCCTCTTTTCTTACCGCATTGACAGATAAAATCTGGACAAACCACCAAGACACATCTTAGACATTTTAGTAAATGTTTTGTTCCTGCTATTGGTTGACTCTTCTTCCTCCCTTTTAATTAATTACAACTGTCATGCACATTATCAAGAAATGTTGCGAAATCGGAAGAAAGTACACCTTCATTCTCCCATATAGATTAGTCTACCATTGCCAAACTCTGTCTGCCACAATGTGTTACATATTTCACTCTGCATCACAAGAGAACATTTTTTTTTAGTTAAGTCTCCTGAACAGGATATTGGTTTGTAAGTGTCAAAGAAAACACCAACGATTACATAATTTATGCAATGCAAGAAAATTTGACATTAATTTCATAAATGGAAGTTCGCATAGATTTGTATCAAATTCTTATTCAAAATAACAAATGCAAAGAAGAAATATATGGACATTTATTAGACATTCTGAGTTGAAATTTCTGACCTTCTATTTAGATCTTCTTCATGAATTACAATTTAAAATGGGCCTTGTATTTTAGCATGTGATAAAGTAAATGACTTGTATGTGGTATGAATAGACTTACCATAGTGCAATATAACAGGTATTTGTTAAAGATTTGAGACTGTTTGTGTAGACTAATTAAACACTTTAAAGTGACATCATGGGATTGAGATGATGTCACAAACAAAGAACTTTTCTGCGGTTAAAGTATGAACTATGACACTATCAGAGATGACGCACAAATTTTAATGATGTTCAGTTTATTCAGCGCATTGGGACTTCTTGTATTATCTGCTCTATATAAAGCATAACTTCTTCNGCATGGGAGTAACATTTTAATTTGATATTGTCTCCATATTACAGTGCGTTGATGGTGATGAAATTGTAGGTTAATTGGGGAAGACAAGGAAAGAGGGGGTAATTGAATTTTGACATTCAAGGAGAGATGCTACTTGTTTCAGTCATACCAAGGGGAGTTTTGTAAAGGAATCTCAGGTGGTCTAAGAGGGGGCAAACCTGTAATTAGAGAGCCTTTGAGTTATTGATCCAGCTGTTTTGTTGCGAACATTATGCAGAAATTAATTTCATGATCTCAGTCATGTAGTCTGTGTTAGGAACGTGTGTGATGGAAACAGGCCTGTAACTAGGATTTTTGCAGGGATGCATACTTTGACGAGGCAAATCCTCTTTGGACACCACAAGCTGACAAGCAAAAAAAGGGGGAAAAGGGAAAAAAGGGATAAAAGTGAAAAAAAAATGAATGTTCATTTACTAATGTTCATGGACTAACAAGCAAAACAAAAATTAAAGGTGGTCTTCAATTTTTAAAACGGACCTTGTTTGATTTACAGCTCAACATGTTCACAGTTACATCATTGTTTGCATACAATATGTATTTCTTTTTTTGTTTGAAAAGATTCAAGCAAGTTTTCTGGATTGACAGGGGTATCCTTTGCTTCAAAAGTTTGACTAAAATTTATAAATTCAACAACAAAGTGAGGCAAACTGACTATTATGGACCAAATAGTGTGACAACCACCTGACCAAATGTTCTTGTGCATACTCTCATTGCTGTTTCTTGCATATACATAATCACATGCCTTTCCTGTAGCTTGAAAGAAAATGGAGAAACGCCATCTCATGCTATTGGTGTGCAGTACTTCGCCAGAAGGGAGATGGCTATTTAAATTGAACTTTGCGCATTATCCATCATTATCAAGGCATTGTTCCGTGCAATTTCCTGGTGCATGTGTCTCGGCGGGTGACAAGCCGAACATGTTCTCTTGACTTCACATGAATGGAGAACACTCCCGGGGCTAGAGATCGCTGCAGTGATTTACAGGCGATTCAACTGGGGACTGGGTCATTAAAGAAAACCATAAGATTGATGGCATTATGTGTCTGACAGTAAAAGATGATTTCTGACAAATTTCAGGGGAAATGACTCAAAGAATGTGATACTTCTTCGAAATGTAGCCTTTTGTTATTTCTGTTAATGTTTGTGTGAATTCCAGGATGAAATTGCAGACTTTAATCTCATGTGATTTTTTTGGGGTACAATTAGAGAATGTTGTCATTAATTGAACATACATGTAGATATATAGATTAGTTAAGAAAAGTGTTATATTTCCTTGAACAGATATAAGAACAGAAGTTTATTTCATATATCCGGGCTCAGTGCATAAATCTTTTTGCAGAAATTGCGGAAAAAGTTTTTCCTGTGTAAAAGTCTAGGGAAGAAGTGCTTTTTGCATTTCTTTTGCAAGAGTTTTCTTTTGCATAGCAAAAAGTTTTATGCACTAGCACCTGATTTTCATTTCACTGATGGAAGATATAAAAACCTCTTCCATCCTTTGATTTGCTCTAGAGTCATGCACCAGAAAACCTGTTCAAAATTGATCTATTTACCGCATTCAATGGGCAGATTGTTGGTGTAGTGTTTAAACTGTTCTTTTGAAGATTAATCCTTTCAAGAGAAGTAACCTAATCCTTTTGACACACCTCTGTTTCCCTCTCTTTAATTCAATTCACAAAAGCTTTTTGAACTATCATCAATTGCTTTGCCAAATTAGTGGACAGTTATAGGCAAGGTAGGATGTATAAGTATTTAATTCAGAGTTTTAATCCACTGTCAATTAGATAATGCTGAGCCCAGACATTTATATTCTATTTCAATTGGTTGGGTTTTTGTTGGTACCATGGTGATGCCATGTGTTTATACAGCGATTTACTTTGACGTCATTCTGTGCTTCATACAACGTTTGATATTTGTACAAAGAAAAATTAAAGGTAGTGAGAAGTACATGTATGGATTTTCTGAATTGTTTTGTCTTTTCTTTTTTATATATCAAGTTGTGAAATAATATCTGTTTATTGTTATTGACAGTGAATTCTTGGAAATGTGAGAGTGGGTAGGTCCTTTTCAGGACCACGCACATTTTCAAGAAAGATAACTCATTGTACCGTGAATCATTATTCTCATCATTCTTCCACGAGTGAAACCTTCAAACAATATTTGACAGTGAATTATTTCCAATACTTTTGCAATTGCTGGGAGCTGTCTTAGCAGTATGAAAACAGAAAAACGAATGATGGAACAAGTTCTGATAGAAAAGCAGGAATATTACCATAAAAATAAAGTAAAAGAGAGGGAGGGAGGGAGGGGGAAGAGAAAACTAGAAAGGGAAAGGATGAGAGGAGAGCAATGTACAGTCAACACAATGATGATCCAGATAAACGATGTTGAGAATTATAAATAAGTTGTTATAAAAGTATGAGAGAGGGACATTTAAAGAGAGAGAGAGAGAGAGAGAGAGAGAGAGAGAGAGAGTGTGTGTGTGTGTGTGTGTGTGTGTGTGTGTGTGTGTGTGTGAAAGAGACATGACAAGAGTAGCAAAGACACAGATGGTTCATATAATATATAAAGAAAGAGTGAGGGAAAAGGATGACAGGTGAGATGAATATATAGATTAGATCGTAGATAGACAGGCAAAAGAGGGAAAATGTAAATGGTAAGCACAGAAAGTATAGAAGTATACATAGAGAAAAGGAATAACAATAATCTTTCTGAAAATATCTGACAACTTCATAATTTCGTCTGATAGAGGCACTCAAATGCCCCAACGGATACAATATGAGAGGATAATGAGAAGGATAGAGGATGGAAAAGGAAGATACCATAGATCAAAGTGGTAACTCTAAAAAATTAAATCAAAGAATAATTTAAGAATACAGAGGCAACCGTTTTAAAAGTTTCTGACATTTTCATATCTTCATCTGATAGCATTTCCCCATATATATGTATACCTTGAAATAAAGTATGAGAGGGAAATTGAAGGAGAAAGATAAAAAGTCGGATAATATGTAAATCATGCAAGTCAAAGTTTTCAAGCGTACACAGAGAAACAAAACAACAATATCTGTTCAGAAAAAAAATCTTACAATTTCATATCTTCGAATGACAGCCTTTCTCCTCGTACATGCATTTCGAGATAAAAAGTATGAGAGGGAAATCTAAGGAGGAGAGAGAGAAAAAAACCCACAAGAGAAAGCGAAGAGAGATAAGTATAGAAATAGACAGAGAAAAAAACAGTTAAGATAATTGTACTTATAAATCTGACAACTTCATATCTTCAGCTGACAGTCTCGTCCACAAATAGCTTAAAACACAGTACACCAAACCTGCTTGTTATGCAAGCTGGTTCATTTCATCCTAGCTTGATTAGGGAAATCTATGGAGAGAGAAATAGAAATAGGTATAATATGTAAATTATGCAAGTAAAAGTAAAAGTATACAGAGAGAAATGCATTTAAAAGAATTGGTCAAAAATTCTGAAAGCTTTATACATGTATCTTTCCCCGATAGCCTTTTCCACAAATACTTGAAGACACAGTACACCGAACCTGCTCGGTATGCGATACGATTCATTTCATTCTCGCTTGATTAGCTTATCAAGATCCTCAAACGTTACAGTTTGCATTTCAGGTGTGATTGATAAGTGGTAAATTTAGCAACCGTTCTTGGGATACTTCGCACCGATCGCCATCTTTGCTTTAAAGGTCATCATTAGATTCTGGAGGGGTCAAAATGTGGGTTTTATTCTTTTGTTATTTCGAAAAAGTTTGTAGCTACATAAGAAGCTATTCACTTTTTTGGCATGAAATACCAAACATTTTATTGAAATTTACATCTTCCAAGATGTCTGAAAGCTTATTCCCTAAAATCTTGCTTTCACAATTATAAATTTTTTTTTTATGAATCTTGCCTGAATCATAGCTATTTGCATCAAGACTTAAAACACAAGAAAATTAAGTTTTTTTCTCATCAGCTTCAGAGATATATGCATGATGGAAAATGATTTTGATGAAACCTGATTTTTCATAATTATAGGTTAAAGTCGTTATTATATTTTCATTATCTCATCTCTCTAACCTAATCCTGATGAACTTCCCTGGTGTGTTTTGGCTTCTCAGCTTGATTAAACATCTTCAAAACACAAGTATGCATCACTGAGCTGGCTGGTTTATTCTACTTGTCATTTTCTTCCTTGTCCATTATTAAAATATGATCACAGTGTTTGGTTACAGAGGATTATCTAGGTTTCGTGTTGAAAAATAAAGTTTTAAACATAATAATGAAAACACATTTGGACTGTTGATTTTACGCATGGAAATACATGGAAATGGTGAACTACATATTGCACTTTATTAAGGTCTCTGCTATATCATATAATGATAATAAATAAGTAATGAAAAATAGACAATTGCTGTAGGTGCTGTAAGGGAACATTTATGGTATGAGGGTGATGCAGAAAAAAAACTGCAGAAATTCTATAAATGTACATGTAAATCAACAAAAACTTTTACTCAATCACTTACAAAGTTGTCAATCAATCATTTGTTGTTATTATTACAGTATATTTACATTCATAGAATTTATTGACAGACAAAAGTGTGAACCTACATTCGTCGGCACAATTTCAAAGATAATTTTCATTATGTATTTAAAATGCCTCACAAATTCATTCTGTATGAGGGGCTTACCAGGTAATCTATCAAGAAGTAATAATCGACCCAAAGTGGGTCTAAACCGGGAACAGATGGTTTGGCAATCTGTCTGATGTAAAATGACTTTAGAAGTCTAGCTGTCTGCTCTGCGATTGCCAAGATATTAGAAGAAAAAGACATGCTAGGAGTTTGTACGTTGTTTTCTTCGTAGAGGTATTGTATTTCAAAGGAGGTACAATTTTAATCAATGATTCATGACTACATGAACATGTTTCTTTCGATAAATTTACAAGTATGATAAATAGGAGGAATTTGATGTGTAGCCAACAAAATTCTTACTTTTTAACACTTGATGAAAATGAAGTTCAAGGTATAAACTGCCAAGTATAGATGATTTAAAAAGATCACCGGCTCATGAAAGCTATAATCAACAATTAATGTTTCCTTTAAAAACTGAGGCATTAACCATACAATCTGACGGACATTTCACATATATTTTGTATGCGTGCATGCCTGAAAACAATAATCTAGGGTAATAATGATGTTATTTTAGGGTCCAATGGACAATAGTAGTTTTGTCATCACTGAATGGATTTCCTTGGTCAACAAAACTTCCTCTTTTTTATTAATAAGAAGTTTATATATTTGAGTTTTATCTTATTTTCTACATTTGGCATAGAACACAGAAAGGACTTTTGGTCCTGTGTTATGGAAAATGCGACATTGAAGTTCCCCAGGTAGCTAAGCTCCAGAATTTGTTATGGCGTAAGGCAGTGGACCATCTTAAAGCAATCAAATCATGCTCGAGTTCTCTCATATAGCCCTCTCCATCTTGCATTAAGACTCCCACTGCAAGTTCATTGTTTTATAACCAGATACGCCCACTCTTGTTTCATTGGGAGAAAGAATTGGATTCCTGAGAATGGAGGACTTGGGGAATTGTTCTTGAATTAAATCAAGATCGTGAATTTTCCTACTTTTTTTGAAGAATGGGTTGATTGTGTTTTGGTACTCTCAAGGGANCATCACACAATGGAAGTGTTGACTCCAGAAACACTTCTCCTCCTGACACAATATTTTTCTTACAATTTTGTGCTCCCTGTGTAAACCAACTAACCATGTCCTCTTTGTTATTCTTAAAGGTACCTGATTGTGCACATGTACGCACTTAGAAATAAGGGTACAATAGTGCACCCTTTATGTTGGAGCTATGCACCTTCATGGTCGAGAAATAGGATGGATATATGCACCCCAAAGGTTGTTGCTATGTAATTGTACAAGATGCACCTCTAAGGGTTCAAAGCTGTACCCAAATTTTGTAGTGTGTAGATGTATCATTGGGGCATCCATGAAGGAACCATAACGCTCTGTCCACTGCTAATAGTGTGTGTGTGTGTGGGGGGGGGGTGTACTATTGTGCCCTTTTAGCCCCAATTAAAAAGAACATCTAGTTGATGCAGGCCAGCTTTTAAGACAGTTTTGGGTTTTACAATTGTCAAGCAATGCCATGCAGAAAATTAAATTTTGTCTCAAATGAAAGTTGGTATTTATATTATATACATGTAATCTATCTGTATCTATGAAGAGCATGACTACAAGAGAAATTGCAAACATATTTGCTTATTTTCAAAAAGTTGCCTCTGGGTAAAGCCTGTTCCTCCTTGTCTTATTGTCATTTCAACTTATTCCTTTAATTTGTCTGAACTATATGTGTATGAACTATATTTGTATGTTTAGCTTTGTGGAGTTTACTTGCAGTAAGGCAAAAAAATTGTTTTGCTGCCCTCCTCTGCGATTTTTGGATAAAAGCTCAGGTCTGGCCATGTTCAGAGTGTCAATCGGTTGGGGACAACCAAACATTTGCTTAGTAGTTCAGTGATCTCGTTGTGATGGTGACAAGTTGAAATGACATTGATGATTCGTTTAGAAGAAGAGGGTTATTATAATGAAAGTGATGTTGCCAAGTGCTTGTGATGCAATAGTCACACTGATGCCAAATACCCACATGGAAACTTTTAATTTAGGTTGCATCATTTAATCATTCCTTTGTTNGAGTGTTGACTCCAGAAACACTTCTCCTCCTGACACAATATTTTTCTTACAATTTTGTGCTCCCTGTGTAAACCAACTAACCAGGCCCTCTTTGTGATTCTCTACCGTACCTGATTGTGCACATGTACATGCTAAGAAATGAGGGTGCCTTTTGCACACCCTTAAAGGTGGTATAATACCAGCACCTTTTAGGTTGGAAGTATGTGCCTTTATGGTCGAGAAATGCCCTCATAGGTCGAAGATATGCACCCTAACGGGTGGTGCTATTATACAAGTGGTCGCACCTCTATGGGTGCAAAACTGCACCCTATTTTCTTCGTGTGTAGATGTATGATTAGGTTGTACAAGATTTGTTGAATGGTGGGGGCAGAAAAAAAAGATTTCCCCCAAGGAAAAAAAAAAGAGTCATAAAACAATTAAAAAAAATAATAATAGAGGAAAAAATTTCACCTTCAAAATGGGTGGGGGGGGGGGGCGATGATGACATACATGCACCAAACCCCAAAGTTATATAGAAAACCACGGAAAGTAAGGAAGCCACAACACTTTATCGATAAGGGGGGGGGGGGGGGTGTTGCCCTTTCATCCCCAAAATAAAATAACATCTAGTGGATGCAGGCCAGCTTTTGAAATAGTCTGTACATGTAGTTAGACAATTGACAAGAAATATAATTCAGACAGTTGGATTTTGTGTCCCACGAAGTGGTAAAATATATGCTATACCTGTATCTATGCATAGCTTGATTTCAAATGCTTAGCAATACGCTATTAAAAAGAATTCAGTAATATGGGATTTTTAGGCATTACTTTGCTTTGATTTGTCGCTCCCACAGGTGTCAGTTATATAAAAAAATACAATTTTACATGATTTACCACTTTCCTTCAAATTGCAATATCTTTAGCATATATTTACAAGAAATCTCTACAATGTAGGTAAAGCTTCTTGTTCCCTGTCTTACTGTCATTCAAAACTGTCCCTTTAATTTGTCAGAAATGTATGTGTATATTTGAGGAAAAGATTAGTTGAGCTTTTTCTTTTTTGCAGTAAGGCCCCCAAAATTGTTCAGTTGCCCTCCAGTGCCTTTTTTGAGAAAAAAAGTTTGGTTCCGGCCATTTTCAGTGGGTCAGCCGGTGGCGGGCAACCAAGCAATTTTTTGGTGCGTAATAGTTCACTGATCTCATTGTGAATGATGACAAGTTGAAGTGACACTGATGATTAGTTGAGGAGAAGAGGGTTGTTGAAATGCGAGTGAGGTTGCCAAGTGCTTGTGATGCAATAGTCACACTGATGCCAAATACCCACATGGAAACTTTTAATTTAG
>BQKZ01008429.1:3131-16770 GCA_036244855.1 Temnopleurus reevesii | reverse complement strand
GGAGGGGGGCTCAGAATTGGTGTTTGAATTAATTTCCATGTATCGAATGGCTAAACAAGTATTCAGATTAGGATATACAATTTATTAAAACATCTGAAGAATCATGAACCATTTCTAAAATATATTATTAGAATTGTCTTTATATCAAATAGGTGATAATCGTCGAGGAAACTGTTGCGAAGAGCGTTTAGTTGAATTTGTTAAAGGTTATGTAGAGTTAAAACCCACAAAGTGTTATTAAAAAAGAGTTGAAAAGGCCAGAACAACATCGGGCAAATAAAAACGAGTAC
The DNA here is from genome assembly GCA_036244855.1 of Temnopleurus reevesii. NCBI lineage: Eukaryota > Metazoa > Echinodermata > Echinoidea > Temnopleuroida > Temnopleuridae > Temnopleurus > Temnopleurus reevesii. The sequence goes on along the minus strand of BQKZ01008429.1, from coordinate 16,480 downwards.
AATATAATTTTCGACAGTTTATTCCTGATTTTATCAAATACATGACAAAATGATGAATTGAGTTATTTTCCCCTAGAGCAAAAGTACATTATTCTATACCCGGTAAAATTCATTCACCCATTTAGATCGACGCGACGCGTCGTTTGCATTCAACAGAGTTCAACATGAAATAAATTATTTGAGAATCCAATTGTGGTGGAAAAATGTTGATCAGTTCCGCCGGGCAAATCAATAGAATTTGATCACAATAGAGGCATTATGATTAATAATTGGTGCTTTTTCATCAATGCTCATTGATATACGTATTCATACTGATATGCTTTCAAATGCGACGCTCATTGGGATCCGCTTTTGTTATAGAAGCGTCTTATGGGGTGTTGCTCAAAATCAACTGCAAATCAACTGCAACTTTGCAAATTGTAATGCTCATTTTCATTCGCGCGTGGTGCGCGCATTTAATAAGACGCGCGTGAAACAATGATTTTGATTGGCACGTCCCGATCAACTGCAACTTGCGATCAGTTGCAAATTTTGAGCAACCCCCCCCCCTTAGAATATGATTTTTGTTATTATATCCCAAGATTATGTTGTGTAAAAAGGAAATAGGAATTCCAATGAAAAATTTAGCGAAAACTGCGCAATGATACCAAAGGGTGAAATTCATTTTTCTTTTCACTTCAACAGAAAATGATAAAGTATAATGAACATGACCTGAACGTCGTTATCGTGAATAACCAAAAAACAACAACAACCAAAACGACAGTCGTCAATGGCATAAAATTACGTTGAAAGTAATGATAAAAGTGAACTAGATATTTACCTCGTGTATTAGATCGATCGACTCCAAAAAGTATAAAAAATATAGACCGATTTCAAGGAGAAGTGGGCAAGGAAAACATTGTGATTGCCTTTCTACCAACTCCTAATTATATAGAAATATAGGCTGAATTCAAGTACAAATGAGGCAGGAAAACATGTTGATTGTACTGCTCTGACTGACGGAGATGTATCTATAGAAATATCCTTTCTTCCATTCTTTATATGGCTTCGGAATAATGAAAACGAAAGTACATGCATGCATGCATATCATTAAGATTATCAATTCATTATGGTTGCACGGGTTAGGCCTATATAATTTCAGGCACGGTATGGCAACGGTGATAGTCCTTTTTTGATGATGAATAATAAATCAAGGTCACTTTTCACCGGAGCGTACATATATAGAAAGTGACTTTGGACGTTCTCTCGATGAATTCATTAAAATTGGTACGATGGAGAATTCTGATTTGAAAATGAAAAATGGATTGCTATCAATAATAGGGCCAAATTTATGCCCACTTCTCGCTAACGAACGCATGCAGAATTCATTCAACATGTTAGTATAACAATTGAACAACGATACTTTGAATCCAGTTTGAATACATTACCTGTTGCTATGTCGGGTAATCTTCGTGCATGCTTTCGGGTTGTCATGAAAACTTTTGGATATAAAGCACCCATCATTTTTTTTTTTAAATTTAAACCCGTATATTGGACATGCACCATCTAGGTTATTTGTTAGAAATTTTCCCCACAAGATAAAAAGGGGAAATGGGGCTCTTGGTGCTGAATTACGTTCTACATCCAAGTATTCAAATACACCCATTGGGTGACTTCAAGTACGGTGTTGAAAGCTGGTGTTGGTGTTGCAGCAAAACCAACACCAGCCTCAACACCAAACTTGAAGTCTGTCGGTGTTTGGGGGTAGACCTCGCAAGATTCTGACGTATTTCTGGTCGTTTCTGTATCACTTCTGTAAAGCTGACCAACCGGCGGTGTTGGAGCTCGGTTTACGGACTATTTTGCTCTCTCAACACCAACACCAACACCGAACACCGTACTGAAAGTCATCCATTATTTATGATAAACATTTCTATTCAAAGTTGAAACTAAATGCGTATGTGATAACTATACTCACACGTTATGGTATTTAAAGTTTTTTTTAGAAGCTGGGTGCTTCGATAGGAATTATTTATCCTATACATCTCTAATATTAAAGTGTCTTTTTATGTCAGTTGAAACTAAACGCATATAATATGCGTTTCGATAGTAATTGTTTTCAATAATCATCTCTATCATAGCACATTTTTTAATGAATAGTTAAAACTGAACGTGTAAATTGTGATATTATACACACGCTTGTTAATATTTCATACAGTTAATAGGCCTACTGTATAAACTAAAAGTATTTTATACAGTTAATACTGTATAAACTAAAAGTATTTTATACAGTTAATACTGTATAAACTAAAAGTATTTTATACAGTTAATACTGTATAAACTAAAATTATTTTATACAGTTAATACTGTATAAGCCAAAAGGCATTTTTATAGAAATGTACCATCCGGCAAGTGCAGTACCGGTGGATAATAAACGCGTATACATTTCAATGAGTATGTCACTGCAATGCGATACATGTTGATCATAACATTTTGCTGGTCGCTTTGTATCCATCTATCGTGTGTTGATACCAGCTGTATGGGAAAAAAGCAATTGCTCTGCTTCGCAACCAACAACAACCCACCCGTTTCCAAGGGTTATGTACAGCAACCAATCAATGATGAATAAATAAATTATAATTCTTTAAGCCTTTTTGCCAAACCTCTGCATGTTTTCAGTATTACTCAGTATTGGGAACGCAAATGCTTATCATGTAATAGTTTGTATCTCCATGTGATTGTAACTATGAAATATGCAGAAATGAATAAATAAATAAATAGATAAATAGATAAATAAATGAAATATGGAAAGCTGTTACAAAATACGCCTTTTCGTAATGTCCGTGCGATATTTGAACTGTTGAATAAAAGAGGGAAATGTGAAATGGATCTAACATGAATGCTTAAAATACGAATGCCTTAGATATTTTTAGATGCATACATTTCTAGTTTGTTTTGATAGGGCAAAGAGCATGAAAAGCGATCACTATTTATTTGGATGCGCGTCTGATCAAAATCCTGCCCCGTTTCAACTACAGCTCCGGTTAGCTAAAATATCAAATTTACTGTGTAGAAGGTGGAATATAAACATATGAATTCTTACCTGTTTCCTGATTCAGCTAAAACGACATCCACTGGATTACGCCTCCCTGCTAGGACTATCGGAGACACAAGCCAAAGGATGCATTATTTACACAGTTTAAAATTTTAAATACAGGGCTCCCCAGTATCGCTGCGCTTCTTGCGGTCATCACGAGCACCCTAGCTGAGACTGCTGCTCGCATTTGGAGTCGCTTTGTTATTATGCTTTGAACCAAGTGGGCTGTGCACGCGCTCGAAACAATCTATTCATATTCATTTTTTGATAGCTTAAACTATTATTTCTGACCCTGAAACGCATTATTTTGCGTACACAATGCATCGTGTTTGTCTTTGTATTTCATAATAGACATTTGCCTTGACATCTACATTATCTACCATATGTCCCAAAAAAATGACAACGGGGCTTTCAGGATTAATAACTTTTGAAAATGAATATGAAAATGAATGCGGTTTGGCATGTCGAACATATAACTATTCACCTATATCTGGTGAAAATTTCTGGAGATTTTCTTTAGTGGTTACAAAGAAATGAAGCTTTTTGTAGCGGATGTCATAATTCCGTTCTGCACAAGTTTGTGAGGACGGAGACGTGTAAAGCACAATTAATGGCTACTTAAACTTCCAATGTTTCACTGGTCAAAATGAATGTTACTGTCTCTAGGCCTCACAAACTTGTGCAGAACGGAATTATGACATCCGATATAAAAAGCTCCATTTCTTTGTAACCACTCAAGCAAATCTCATGAAATTTTCACCAAATATAGATGAATAGTTATATATTTGACATGCCAAACCGCATCTATTTTCATATTCATTTTCAAAAGTTATTAATCCTGAAAGCCCCGTTGTCATTTTTTGGGGACATATGGTACAGAGCGTACAAAAACCCTTTACAATTTAAAAAAGTCTCTCAAAAATTCAGTTAAAAATATCTAAAGGATTTTTTAAAAATATTTATGAATGCTCAATAGCGCCATCTAGTAGTAGTAGTAGAAGTAATAATAATAATAATAATAATAATAATAATAATAATAATAATAATAATAATAATAATAATAATAATAATAATAATAATAACAATAAAAACAATATAAACTATTTCCGCAAAATAAAGTCGGTCATGGACAATAGAGCCGCACGCCACGTGTATTTACTGTACGGACACAACAATAGGAAGCCAGTTCCGATTTGAATAGCATTACAAGGAGCATTGAATTGGTGTTCCACTTAATTTTTCGAAAATAGATTATGATCGTGTTTTTTTTTTACCCAAATTCAAATTAAAGGGAAACTTTCGTGTTATATTAATGTAATGCCATTGCATTGAGAAAAATAATAAAATGAACAAACTAAATTTTTTAAAGCAAAAGCGGATATCCCTCTGAAAATTATATATTTTCAAAATCTTGTTTTCTACCCGTGATAAGCATTTCTGTGTTGGCAACTTTGACATAATCTGTGACGCTATCATAATGGGGAACTGCCCATTCCATGGATAGTTTTCTCTCTGCCCCATTCACATAATTTAAAAAATGAGGTATCACTATATCATTTTTGGTTGCAGGATTGAAAAAAAAAGAAAAGAGTCTACCCCAAAATTATATTTTTAATAGGAGCAGAATAATTTAGGAAGTAGAAAAAAAAAAAACAGTTTGAAGAAAATCAGAGAAGTCAAGGGCAAACACAGTGAAATTTTTGTTTTTATACATGTTGCCAATTTGATGAAGTCATGGAAGTACGACCATTTCAATGGTGCAAATTCTTCATTTCTACATCTAAAAGATAAAAAAGTTTGTGTCAATGTAAACATGCAAATATCTCCTTCTCGCAGGGCGCCTTAATATTGTTTATACATCACAAATAAATCAATGTGTTATACATACAAAATTCCATTCAAATATGAATAGATTCTATACACAGCCCCCAATCGAATAAAGTAACCAAATCTTAGGGGGCGTTTTCAAAATCAACTACAAATTAACTGCAACCTTGCAAATTATAACGCACACTTTCATTGAGCACGGTTTGCGCATTTAAGAAGATGCGCGTGAGGCATTGATTTTGATTGGCTAATTCCGATCAAACTTGCGATCAATTGCAACTTTCAAACAACATCCCCTAAGGTGGGGCAAATAAAACGTTGAAGGAAATGTTATATTATGAATTGTTTCATTTTGCTCAGAACAAGTAAAATTGATTAAACAAAGAACAAACAATCACCTGGACGAATGTGCAGAGGGTGCATAAAGTTAAAGGGGAACTTCACCCAGACATTAATGTGCTCTCAGTCGATTGGAAAAGATACAATGATTGAAATGTGAAAATTTGAGCAAAATGCAACAATCCATTCATAAGTAAGGAGTTTTCAAAGTTTTCATTTTCACCCCTCATGGGCTGCTTAAATTGGCACGGGCACAAAATGGCTTCAAACATGCCTGGAGCTCTTTATTCACTTTATATACTCAAAATTTCACTTTTGTTCCTTATTTTGAATCAACAAGACTGGATCCATCCAAAATTCATGCAGAATGAATATGTCCATATTATACTTGAAGAGAAAATAAAATTTGTGTCTACTTTTCTAGAAAAAGAAGAAAATGTGAAGTCCTCTAGCGGATTTGGATGGTCTGCACTTCTTGTCTGAAAAGATTTTCAGAAGTGCAGGTCACAGCGTCCTCTGGTAATGAATTCCACAAACGAATGGAGTTAGGAAAGAAGGAACGCTGGTAGGAAAGAGTCCTGGCAAATGGTACAATGAGTTTCTGGGGATGATGTCGTTGGGATGCTGAATCGTTCATGTTCATGTTTATCTCAAGGCACATGACAAAATGCACCGACAAAAATTAAAGAAATTCATTTTTGTAGCAACCGCATCACTCTGCTGTATTGCCTATAGATGGCGCACGTGTAATTTGCCTTTTACAATTATTGCGCAACTGATAGGAAATTGTCTGCTTGTAATACGCTATTTATAGTTTGTGTACATGTTGATGTACCCCCAATGTCGAAAGATTTGTGATAAATCCCGTGCATTATAGAAGCAAACCACCGTCTGTATTGGAGTATAATCAGGGTGAGTTCCATTTTCAAGGATTTGTACTTTGCGTGAGAAGATAAATAGTAAGATATCTAACTTAGAGTGTGAATGTACCGATACCTGTTTCCGGACTAAACCTACCCAGGAGTGTCGGCGGGTCGGACGGCCTCGCTTCGCTGGGCTCTCGGCAGCACGCTCATCCTCTCAGACTCATAACGTCATATCTAAACTAAAACAGAGTCAGTTTACTATATTTTCCTTGTATTGCTCAAAGATAGAATTCATATGCCCATAAGCCCACATCAGTCGTAAATTATTTTTAATGTATCCATGCATGTGTGCTATATTTATGTTTTTTTTTTAAACCAATAATGCTGGGATATGATCTAGTATAGTAATACAGTCAAACCTAGCTCAGCTGTAGACAAGATCAAGACCACAGTTGCTAGTTGTCCACCCAAGGGAGACAGAAAAAGCGGTTTTTAACAGCAGGTGGTCTCTTTAAACAGGTTCATTTACATGTAAATTGCTTTCTATGGAGTCACAGGTGGTCTTTATATGGTCGCTTGAGCAGGTTTGACTGTCTGTAGTAAAGTTACACCTGTCTGCCTGTAACTTTGTGATATTTAACACGTTACACTTAAAATCACTCCCTTTCGTCAAGATAGATTATCCATCATGCTCTCTGATGTGAACGACTATACCAAGGCATGTATTGCAAGAGAAACATTATTGTTCTAGATCTAGTATTTCTCTTCAACTTTAAAGTTTTTAACCATTTAACAGTCAAATTAAAAGAGAACAATAATTATTCCACTGCTTGGGCATTTGGTCATTTTGGGATGCCCAGATTTGTTTGTATGTACCATAGGTATGATTACAATTGAAGATAGTGTCCTTTAGCTTTGGAATTTATTATGAACATGTAACACAAACCGATTGGTCAAATTTACTTTTTGCTTAAGAGCTATATAGGCAAGATAATTGTCTCATTAGTAGAAATTCATATTTCCAACACCCAAACTTTTTGTGAATGTACCTGAGAAAAGAATTAAGGGGGTTGCACTGTTGGAGAAACAGCAAGTGTGGGACTGTTGGCCGATGGAGGGACTCCCGAAGCTCGTAACAGAGATAATTTTGACATCGCACTTTGATACTCAATGCAACTTGATTAATCTCAATTAGTGAACATGATAATCAGCTAAAAAATAGGACCTAGGAGTAGGAGTTACAACTAACTTAGGATTGCAAACAAGCACACAGCTAGGTCACAGATAGTGTGTTATGCTAATATCGCCAGCACCATTGGACATGTGCATCAACCATATTGTTGCACATTAAACCCTTCAGCAGCTAAAGTGCCCCAAATCACCTTTTATAACTCACTGAACCACCCGAAACCATAATTATCAACATGTTATTATGTCTATTCTTATGGGGCTAAATAAATTTGGTGTGTGTACCATCATTATGTTATAAAGAAGACGATTCTACAAAGAAACCTATGAACATGTTCAGAATTATTTCCTATCGTTGATAAAAATGTGAGACCAACAGCAATAACGTTACACCTTCCAGTGAGTAATAGAATTATACACGATTTCCAGTTGCTAATTGGTGAGATTATTATTATTATTATTATTATTATTATTATTATCATTTATTCGGCAAATTCAAAACGGTTACAGTGTAAGTATACAAAGATCTATACAAAAATTAGGCTTATAATAATTAACAAAGACCTGCATTTGGATTGAGAGGGCTGCCATGGAATGGGAAAGGAGAATTCAATCTTAATTTAATGAAGACAAATAGAATCAACGGAATCTTTCAAGTCCCATCTCAAAGCACATCAGTTTTCACCTGACTAACTATTTTATACAGGTTATTTTTGTTTAGGAAACTCTCTCTCTCTCTAAAAAAAAATGTTTGTTACTTTCTATCTTCTTCACGTTTTTCCTATCTGTTTCTTTCATTGTTCTTGTTTCTAAAGTGCCATGAGCACCGTATGGTGGACCTGTGTGCTATATAAGTAGCCAGCATTATTATTATTATCTTCATAACCCGCAGGTTTTCATTCGAACCACGTCAATTCCAACATTTAATTCTTTAATTTCAATGTTTCTTTCCAGGTTTTGTGTCACTCTAAATCAAGATCATGGCGGGAGTCGAGAGCAGTGAAGATTCTTTATCAGACGAGGTCCAGGGAGAGCTCGAGGTTCTGAGATCAATATACCAAGGCGATGGGGAGTTCAGTATGGAGATGTGTGGTAACCATGGCGATGACAGGAGGTCAAGCTATGTCTGCGAGGTCATCATCAAACCGGCTGATATGATGCTTGGTCTTAGTTTCTCATTGCCAGGTCAGTTGAACTTGAAGGAAGTTAAAATTGTTGAAATGTCTGTCAGATAAATGTGGTGTTCCTAAAGCACTTTATTATTCTTATGAATAGGCAATGAAAAGTGTCATGTCTGAAATGCTTACTGCATGTTAAAAAAGTAAACAGGGGCAATAAGGATAGTACTAATAGATGCAATTTATATAGCGCACGTATCCACTCTGCTGAGTGCTCAAGGCGCTTTGCAATATTATTACCCTGGCTTTAGCCCAGCAGCCACAGCGCACTTGGCATTTCAAGGAATAAATATTCCTGCCAGGTACCCATTCACCTCACCTGGGTTGAGTGCAGCACAATGTGGATTAAATTTCTTGTTGAAGGAAATTGACGCTGGGTGAGATTCGAACCTCGTGCGACCCTCTGGTTGAAAGGCGAAAGTCGTGACCACTACACCACGGTGCCTCTTAATCTAAGAAATAGCTGCCATAAAAATAAAAAATAGGATGGGAAAAAGCAACATTTCCTAAATACCTTATAGACTGAAATTTTGCAGTGGTTTTATTTTTGCGAATTTCAAGGTCCTAAACCCGCAAAAAGTCCATTCGGTATGAAGCACATTCATAATATAAAAACACTGTCAATACGCAAAACTAACAACATGCTAAAAATGTCAAACTAGTTCAAATATTCGAAAATTTCTTCATGCAAAAATATTGGCTTAATACAGGAACAGATCAGTAGACGTATAAATTTTTTTCCGTTCTAATCTACCCTGAGGCACTCTAGGCGCACAGAATTTGATACATATAAACATACATGGGATACAGTAAAAATGATAATACAAATCATACAGATTGTATGGTAAGCTTCAGAAGATAATTACATGAAATTTGATTCGTTTGTAATCAGTTGTTACTACTACTGAAAAGAACGGAAAAATTGGGAAATTTGGAATTGTTCAATTGTTTGCCATTGGAGAAGAATAACTGCAGCCCACTGTGCACTACTCCATCCTGCCCCTTCCTTAGAAACCCTCCGTGTATTATAAAGATTTTTATAATATTTTTTATAATATAGAACTGGTCTCCCTCCCAGATTCAATGTCGCATGAGAACGTTGGCTTCCTCCTCGCACATCTCTACCTACTATTCTACCATTCTTTCTACATAATCTTATCAATGTTTATGTCTATGTTAAGAGGGTGGTACAAGAAGTTAAGACGTATTAGCAAGAAGATGATAGTCAAGACCATTTAGTGCAATAAGCCCCTGATGACTAATTTCTACAAGTGTCCGTGTCCCAAAGAAAAGATTTTTATGTAAAACAATCTTCCCTATCCTTATCCGTTGATCGCATGTAATGAATGAGGAATGCAACCCTCTCCGGAGTACTCCTGTTTTAGATGCTTCAATTTGTTATAAAGATTATAGTGTCACTCTCAGGGCGGTACATATCCACTTGTCCGCATGCCCGGGGCAACCAGATTTAGCTGTCGGGCAAGTAAACTGATTTGTCACTTACCCTATAGTATAAGGCAAGTAACCGTTTCATACTAGTTTTAAAAGAAATATTTGCAATCAGAAGAAACATCTGCAATCAGATTTGGGCAAGGGATTTATAGAGTTAGTTGCCTGATGGGGCTAGTGATAAAAAAATTTCTTGCATCACACTGAACTCTTGTTTTTTTCACACAGCATCATACCCTGAGACGAGCCCGAGGATAGAACTGGTATCCCTCCCAGACTCTATGTCGCACGAGAACGTGGGCGTCCTCCTCGGACAACTCTACCAGTTGGCCAAGGAGAATGCTGGGATGCCTCACATGTATTCGGTCGTAGAGGGCGCCAAGCGATGGCTTCAAGACCACCTTGATGAACTGCAGGTTGAGGAGGCTTCAAATAGTTCAGGTGAGGAGAGTGGATAGTTTGTGAATGCCCATCCCCCCTTCTCTACAATGCAAGAAAAAGTAAAAGGGGCACTTGACACTCAGGTATAGCCTGAATGAGATATCTTTTATTAATTTGTGGTGATATTTCGTTGGAAGAGAGGCTTGTCTGATGCCGAGATGGTTTGGAACGATGCTCAGGAGAAAACGAAATGTCAGATCGGCGTTCGTCAGCGCAGCATAAGATCTCAAAGAGATTCAGTCTGATTTGATCCAATTCTCATTGGTCGGCTTGGTTTGCTTGTCATTGGCAACTTTAGTTGACAGAAATAGAATAGAATAGTGATAAGTGCAAGGGGTCTTTCACAATTTCAAATGCCTGGTTGAAATTTTAGTATGCTCTATGAGTTGCTCTATAGATCGATTATTAAAGCGCATAAAGGAAGATGGTAGTGATAATGATAATGATAATATGTTCTCGTATAGCGCCTAACACTAACTTTATCAGTTGTCCCTCAGTGCTCTATAATGTAGCATAATCACTCTGGCTTTAGCAATGCAGCTGTAAGTACCATGCTACATTTCAAGGAAAAAATTCCTGCCAGGTACCCATTAACCTCACCTGGGTTGAGTACAGCACAATATAGATGAATTTCTTGCTGAAGGAAATTAACGTCATGGGCGGGATTCGCACTTGCGACCCTCTAGTTGAAAGGCGAGAGTCTAAAATTATCAGTACACCACAACACCTACACACTCTCAATGTTCAACCTTGGCATGATAGGAGTAAGAGACCATTAGTTATAGGTTATAATTATAAAAATGAGGAAAAATATTACGCATCCAGGGGCCTATTGCACGAAATGGTCTTAGCCATCCTTTACTTGCTAAGACGCAGTAACTTCTTGTACCACCCTCTTAATATAGACACATACGTTGATACGTCTATGTTGTAAGGATGTTGTAAGGATGGCACTTACAGCTGAGATCATTTTATGCAATTGGCCCCTGGAATCCATTGCAGCATTGGGAGTGCATTTAAACGATATAAGTAATAAATAGCGATGCCATTTCCTATCTGTTGTTATGTATTCTGATATCATAATTATCCTCATCGTGTAAAGCCGATATCATCTTGCAATACTGATATCATTCATGTCGTATTTGGAACATCTATTTCCAGTCTACACTTTAGGTGCAAACATCAGTTTACCTTTACACCTCATTGCCTCATGTGCAAAATGAATGCAAACTCATAATCTGCACACATTACTCCCGGACGTCCCATTCATTCTGCCTTGGTTGGTCGGCTTTTGATTCATTTAGCAATCCGTAGGAATAACGGCTGATTGGCATTTTCAGAGTGAAATACGTTCCAATAAATGAAAAGATCTGCTCCTAATATTGTACACGGTTAGATTTTAGCATGTAAAGCAGTTTGTGAAAATATCAGTTCATTTCACATCAATTTCTGCATCTCGACCATTACTAATCTATACCTTTAATTCAGCATTTTCAGTACCAATAATCTTTTTTATCCTTTGTTACAAAACAATTCTCCTCTATGTTCTTTATTTCAGAGAGCGATTGGATGAGCATTGCCGACACAGAGCCTGAGAGCGTGAACAAAAAGAAGAACGAATCTAAGAAAAATGCCAAGAAACAGGATCCGGACCAGTACGGTCGCGCCACGAAGAAACCCCCCATGAAGACCGCCACTGACGTAATCTCCCGCATCCAGTGGGACGATCAGCTCAATCCCGATCATTTCATCGTCGGATACCTAGATCGGTTTATCGGCGTGGTAGAGCAGCCGTTTGGTGCGTTCTACTGGGGTGACATCGCCGCCGTGGATCATCTGACGCTAGCGATTCCGCGGCACAGGATTCAGTATTTTAAATACAAGGATGAGGTGGTTTGGGACAAGAGGATTCGATTGGATAACGTGTTCGGATCGCTGGGAAGTGGTCTAACAGTCGTGGATGTCGTCGAGAGGTACGCAAAGGAAAATAGAACGGAGGAGGAGGATGGTGGGAACGAGAAGGAGGTTAACGAGGGGGAAGATGTAGGGGTGGATGATGATGATGCGACGGTGGGTGTAGCAACGGGTGGTGTGCAGACGAGAAAACGGATCGACAAGTCGCGGCCAAACTACTTCATCGGCGTCCACATAACCAGCGGTGATATCAAAACGAACGTTAAACAGATCCAGGATCGTATGTCCGGTATGGATCCGCTCATATCGCCCTACCTCACTTCTCTCTCCCACCTCCACGTCACACTATGTATGCTGCAGCTCGCCTCCAAAGCACAGATAAATACCGCCCTCTCTGTTCTGAAGAACATCCAGAGCGAACTAACCTCCATGCTTCTTCCCGTCACCATGTTGCGTTTCCGCGGGGTGGACACCTTCCACGACCGCATCGTCTATTCCCCACCCGAAGCCGACCCCGGCCTCGTGAAGATGACCGAGTTCTTAAAGATGTCCCTAATTAAGGCTGGTATCAACTTAACTGGTACCAGAGACGAGTTCGTCCCACATCTGACGATCATGAAAATGCCTCGGGAGGAAGCCAGCGGGCATCCCATCTTTACGTCAGACTTGAAAGCAGAGTTCTTTGATTTTCATCTGGGAACCCAAGTCATCTCCGCCATCAAATTATGTTCCATCGAAGAAAAACCAGCACATGATAAATTCTACAATACAATAGCTCGGGTAGACCTATTGGAGTAATTCTTCAGGTTTACCAATAGATGCAAATTTTATGCATACTCTATCCACAAATGTTGTTATTGACAATCTTAAAGCTTTCCAGAGGCATGTCCTACATAGCAACAAGTAATCTATGCAAACTGGATTCCAAGTATTGTATTTGAATTGTTACTAACAGGTTTAACGAATGCCGCTTAAAGGGGAACTACACCCAGACAATAATGTACGGTCAGTAAATGAAGAAAAATCAGATGAACAAACTGTGAAAAATTGAGCAAAATTGGATAATCCGTT
>BQKZ01008428.1:19037-26537 GCA_036244855.1 Temnopleurus reevesii | reverse complement strand
AACAATATCCATTTTGTCGCCAACGGCCCACAAAGGGGTGCACACGCTATACTGCTGTGTGAAGTTACCCGGAGGCTATGAAAAAAATTCGTAGGCTGTACCGGGTGGGACTCGAACCCACGACCTCTGGATGACTAGACCAGTGTCATAACAACTAGACCACCGGAGCGCCCTAGCGATAAGGTTCTATGTGAATCCAATGTGTTTCACTGGTCTAGTCATCCAGAGGTCGTGGGTTCGAGTCCCACCCGGTACAGCCTATGATTTATTTTTTTTCATAGCCTCCGGGTAACTTCACACAGCAGTATAGCATGTGCACCCTTTGTGGGCCGTTGGCGACAATATTGAATAAATTCTATCTATCGTTACGTCACCCAGCGGAATTAATCACAATCTTTCAATATCCATTTTATCAACATTTTAATAACCTGGTTGAACCAGGATGTACATACAAACAAGTTCTTATCTTTTTTTACTACAAACAATACTTTGATACAATAGCATTCTACAGGCCAATTTGGAAAATACCCTCCATCCTTGGGGGCGTTACATGAAGGTGAATTAACCCGAACTTGATTTGGTAATTCGTAGGGCAGACACGATTTTCTGGCAAAATGGATTGCGATCCAAGTCACACTTTGGAGTGTGATTATTTGGAAAAATTACCCTGCCAACCGTAGTGTGAATGGTCAGGTGATGATAACATTGATGTATTTATCCCCATAATAAATCGAGCATCATAGCAGGTAAATATGTGCATTGATTGTTTGATCCATTGATCGTTACAATTCTTGGTTGTCTAATAAGTATTTCCCTGGAAAATTTTCCTTCAATTGTCACACATTTTGCTAATTTTGATTCCCTTTATTTGAAAGCTAGGACTTGCACAGTGTGCTACTGTCAGTTCTTCAAGGCTCTGAATCTGGATCGCGATTTGAATCACCTCTCTAGTGCGAACATCGACTGAATTTCATCGATATTCGGATCGTGATCAAGATCACTTTGATTTTGTAGTGCGAATGCTCCTATTGTTTTCTTGACAATTATGATCTTCACAATATTTTTGCTGACTAGTTTATATCATAGATGAAAAAATGTTCATGTGCTATTTGTAGTTGAGCACTCATTGCTAACACGGGACTTGGCATTTTAATACTTTCTTTGTAACAATTATTGGGTTCATCGTTGAATTTCTGATAATTCAAAATTATTTCATTCTGAAGAACGCACGTCAAGAGGGGCCTATGAGTCTTCTAAAATGCTTTTTTATCAATGAGTCTGCGGTATCGAAAACATATTTTTCAGTGTTTACACTAATATGAAATTCGTCTAGCATAGCTTTGGTCGAACTTGTCCAAGTCCAATAATTTCCTAAATCAATCATATCTAATTTACAATGAGAATATGTTTGTCATCTATGCAAAGGAGTGACAATGGGGATGTTGCTAGAAAGTTGCAATCAATTGCAAATGAGTTGCAAATTGAAATATGTATTTTGAGTGCCCCTTACTGTAAAAGCCCCTCTCTAAGCAAACTCATTTTTACATTCTGAAAGATCTAATCATTGTACACAAATATCTGAACATTATATTCAGTAAAAATTTCAGCGAATCCATACTTGCAAAATTTGCTAATACATTAGTCTGGAAAAGGAAAGGAAAGGATGTAGTTTAGAGGCGTGTATCATTCAATTCCGAATAATTACGCCAGAAGAAGAAGAGAGAAAGAGGATCGCCATCTTAATGTCTCCATCCGAAAGACGGTATGCGACCAGGCTTCGAACCCACAGGCAGGAACTAACCCAAGTCTATGACTGTCCCGAACAGCTTGATTTCAGGCGCACGCCACAATGCCTCAGTGTGGATCAATTGTTATTTACAATCAATTGCAACTTTCTAGCAACACCACTTAGCCTTTAGCTGGCTTGGGAGAAGACGGGCCACCTTCCCAATAATAACTTAACAGGGAATGAGTCAGTTATCTTATGCATAATAGTTAAGATTTGCTTTCTTTTTGGATTGTACTTCGAGGATACCATCCATGTAATCTTCGTGCATCAGCTCCGTGGCTCCTNCGCTATACTGCTGTGTGAAGTTACCCGGAGGCTATGAAAAAAATTCGTAGGCTGTACCGGGTGGGACTCGAACCCACGACCTCTGGATGACTAGACCAGTGTCATAACAACTAGACCACCGGAGCGCCCTAGCGATAAGGTTCTATGTGAATCCAATGTGTTTCACTGGTCTAGTCATCCAGAGGTCGTGGGTTCGAGTCCCACCCGGTACAGCCTATGATTTATTTTTTTTCATAGCCTCCGGGTAACTTCACACAGCAGTATAGCATGTGCACCCTTTGTGGGCCGTTGGCGACAATATTGAATAAATTCTATCTATCGTTACGTCACCCAGCGGAATTAATCACAATCTTTCAATATCCATTTTATCAACATTTTAATAACCTGGTTGAACCAGGATGTACATACAAACAAGTTCTTATCTTTTTTTACTACAAACAATACTTTGATACAATAGCATTCTACAGGCCAATTTGGAAAATACCCTCCATCCTTGGGGGCGTTACATGAAGGTGAATTAACCCGAACTTGATTTGGTAATTCGTAGGGCAGACACGATTTTCTGGCAAAATGGATTGCGATCCAAGTCACACTTTGGAGTGTGATTATTTG
Organism: Temnopleurus reevesii; assembly: GCA_036244855.1. NCBI lineage: Eukaryota > Metazoa > Echinodermata > Echinoidea > Temnopleuroida > Temnopleuridae > Temnopleurus > Temnopleurus reevesii. Next base: position 23,851 of record BQKZ01008428.1, on the reverse strand, counting down.
GAAAAATTACCCTGCCAACCGTAGTGTGAATGGTCAGGTGATGATAACATTGATGTATTTATCCCCATAATAAATCGAGCATCATAGCAGGTAAATATGTGCATTGATTGTTTGATCCATTGATCGTTACAATTCTTGGTTGTCTAATAAGTATTTCCCTGGAAAATTTTCCTTCAATTGTCACACATTTTGCTAATTTTGATTCCCTTTATTTGAAAGCTAGGACTTGCACAGTGTGCTACTGTCAGTTCTTCAAGGCTCTGAATCTGGATCGCGATTTGAATCACCTCTCTAGTGCGAACATCGACTGAATTTCATCGATATTCGGATCGTGATCAAGATCACTTTGATTTTGTAGTGCGAATGCTCCTATTGTTTTCTTGACAATTATGATCTTCACAATATTTTTGCTGACTAGTTTATATCATAGATGAAAAAATGTTCATGTGCTATTTGTAGTTGAGCACTCATTGCTAACACGGGACTTGGCATTTTAATACTTTCTTTGTAACAATTATTGGGTTCATCGTTGAATTTCTGATAATTCAAAATTATTTCATTCTGAAGAACGCACGTCAAGAGGGGCCTATGAGTCTTCTAAAATGCTTTTTTATCAATGAGTCTGCGGTATCGAAAACATATTTTTCAGTGTTTACACTAATATGAAATTCGTCTAGCATAGCTTTGGTCGAACTTGTCCAAGTCCAATAATTTCCTAAATCAATCATATCTAATTTACAATGAGAATATGTTTGTCATCTATGCAAAGGAGTGACAATGGGGATGTTGCTAGAAAGTTGCAATCAATTGCAAATGAGTTGCAAATTGAAATATGTATTTTGAGTGCCCCTTACTGTAAAAGCCCCTCTCTAAGCAAACTCATTTTTACATTCTGAAAGATCTAATCATTGTACACAAATATCTGAACATTATATTCAGTAAAAATTTCAGCGAATCCATACTTGCAAAATTTGCTAATACATTAGTCTGGAAAAGGAAAGGAAAGGATGTAGTTTAGAGGCGTGTATCATTCAATTCCGAATAATTACGCCAGAAGAAGAAGAGAGAAAGAGGATCGCCATCTTAATGTCTCCATCCGAAAGACGGTATGCGACCAGGCTTCGAACCCACAGGCAGGAACTAACCCAAGTCTATGACTGTCCCGAACAGCTTGATTTCAGGCGCACGCCACAATGCCTCAGTGTGGATCAATTGTTATTTACAATCAATTGCAACTTTCTAGCAACACCACTTAGCCTTTAGCTGGCTTGGGAGAAGACGGGCCACCTTCCCAATAATAACTTAACAGGGAATGAGTCAGTTATCTTATGCATAATAGTTAAGATTTGCTTTCTTCTTGGATTGTACTTCGAGGATACCATCCATGTAATCTTCGTGCATCAGCTCCGTGGCTCCTCTGCGTAACGCAATCATACCCTGAAAAAAAAAAAACGGGTGAGAAAGAGATGTTCATTAGTCAGGGTGAAAATCATAAAAAGAAAAAAGGTGGATTAGTGAAAATTACCCTACGACAGTGGAAACTTGGTATAACAAGATGCTTGGGACCATCAAAAATACATTGTTATAGCAGTTGTCTCTTTATAGCAGAGTTAAAAAACAATAAGGTATTAAGACCTGGGACCAGACTTTTTGCCTCTTTATATCAGATATTTTGTTATATCAGATCTCTTAAGACCGAGTTTCCACTGTACTCTACAAATCGGTCAAATGAATCAACAATACTATACCAGGGCAGTGTTTCATCAAGTTTCAAGTGACTTTAAGAACGAATTTACAATCGACTGGTATCAGTTATTGTGCTGAATAATCAAGAATCTTGTGCATATTACAATAGTTATCACAATCCAGTTGTCTGTAACTTTAATATTTCGTAACTTTAAGAATGATATGGTGAAACACCACCCAGGTTTTCAAGTTAGACATGAGAGTTGGTAGATCATTCAAGATATTGTTTGTATTCCTTCACAAAGTATCTAAATACAGTCCACCTTGCCTAAGTTGAATCTGCTGGGACTGTAGAAATGGCTTTGACTTTAGGGTGGAAAACAGTAGAACATAAAAAGAAGGGGACTTGAAAACACCTTCAACCTTTTTTCTTTTTCAACTTATGCGAGATCTACTTTCCCAAGGTTGACTGAAACCTAAAGGCATGTCAGAAATTATTTCAATTTGAATACAAAAGCAATGACTGGCAAATCTCTCCAACTTATATTTTGTACTCACATTATGAGTTGAGCATATGTTCCATCTTCTAAAAGCTACATAATAGCAGTGAAAACAATACCTTCTAAAATCAGTAAATAATAATACAATATGGACTAGCCTTGAGGGAGACACAACATTTATGGCCCTGAGTAGAATTGTATTGCCCGAGTCGAAGACGAGGGCAATACGACTTTACTCAGGGCCATAAATGTTGTGTCTCACGAAAGAGAAAGTCCATATTGTTATTATTAACCAAATCAGACATCTAGAGCGAACAAAAAATTCATGAAATAAAAGGGTAACTTTACCAGCATTTCTTGCTTGATGAAATTACTTTGAAGTTTCCAGATTAAACCGAAGATTTTTCTATACGCAATATATTCCTTTAGAATATTGGCTGCTTGTTTCGTTGCCTTCTTAATATTTGTAGCATTCATATCTTGCAAAATTCCATCGAATTCGTTGTCATCGAACGAAGCAAACTTAATTCTTCGAACTGGCCGCTTCCATGTTTGTTTACAATCTGATGTCCACAAAGCACGTCGCGAGCTCAATGCACAAAAACTGTGCTCACGAGATCGCGGTCCGCGTATTTCGCGTGTGAATTTATTGCCCGCTGTTTTTACACGCAAAATCCCATAGACATTTGATAGCGGGCAATAAAGTAATTTATTGACCGCTATGTCTTTTACGCGGGGCAATAAAGTGGAAAAATCACATGGCTCAGATGTCTGATACGGTTAATAATATAATTTGTTCACTTAGGAATTTCCTATTATTAATATTATTACTATAATTTGCTGAAAAATAATCAGGAAAGAAACCAAGTTTCCCGCACATGTAGTATAGTTATCAGGACACAATAGAAATCTGTATTGACAATCTGACAACTCTCACAGAATGAACAAAAATGCGCATATTCTTTTCTTGCAAATCCTACTGTTTGGGAGATGTAGATTTGTAAATATACTTACTGCCTCCACACAGACAGCTTTACATTGCGCACCATTGAAGTCATCTGTACACCGAGCCAACTCTTCAAAATTTACATCAGCCCTGCAAACAAAATACAACAAATAGTTCAGATGTTAGACCAGGGAATTTCACACATGGAATTTTTTTCGAAAACCTATTCAAATAATGGCACTGCTTTATATGTTTCTTTTAATTCAACAAGAGAATTAAACATGGACTTTTGTGGTCTCCTTCTTTCTTCATCGATCCATTAGGGAGCGGGGGTAGCACTGGAACTAAGAAATCTGTTTCATGAAGGCAGTTTGTGAAAATTTTTTCAAATAATGGTACTGGGACTAATGAAACAGTTGTTTCATGCGTGAAGAATGTGTGAAGCATGAGTTGCCAAATAACCTAGCTGAGTCAGCAATGAATCTTATTACATGTATATTGAAACATTCTCTCTAGAATGTTTTTCACTTCTGAAAAGCTCAAAATATTTGAAAAACAGAATTTATAACATTCTTAATAGTTGTCCTATTTTTGTCAAACTTTTTTTGTTCTCTTTATCTGATATTCCTACTCCTGATAAACAAATATTATTTTGGGGGTAGACTCTTCTTTTAAAAAAATTTCAAATGCAGTTCCACTCACCCAACATTCATTTTCCTGGAATGGATCTGCATAATACGGGCTCTAGCTTCTTCGTTTGGTGTTGGGAATTCTATCTTCCTATCTAACCGTCCCGATCTCAGTAGCGCAGGGTCCAAAATGTCCACTCGATTTGTAGCCGCAATCACCTTTATGGAGGAAGACAAGAAAAACAAATTTACAGTCAGACATGTTTATAGTGGCCATTAAAGGGAAGGTGGCCACTGTGGACAGGTCATCTCTATAGACAGGTTCTATAAGACACATTTTCATCTGGAGGGAATCAATGAAAATTCAATCTTCCTGTTTAACTGTCCTGATCTCAATAGAGCAGGATCCAAGATATCCACACGATTTGTCGCAGCAATCACCTTTACGGAGGAAGACAAGAAAAACAAATTTACAGTCTGACCTGTCTATAGTGGCCACCATGGACAGGTGACCTCTATAGACAGGTTCTATAACACACATTATTATCTGGAGGGAATCTATTGAGGTGGCCACTGTAGACAGATGGTCAGTATAGACATATGGCAGCTAAGACAAGTTTGATTGGTCTGTCAGACCTGTATAAAGTAGCCATTGATAATAAACAGAAAAAGTGGCCACTGTAGGCAGGTGACCTCTATAGATGGGTTCAATAACACACATTTTTGTCTGGAGGTAACCAATTAAAAGGAAACAGATAAAGTGGCCACTATAGACAAGGTGACCTCTACGACATACATTTTCGTGCAATCTTCCTATCTAACCATTCTAAAATTGGTAAAGCAAGATCCAAAATATCCACTCGATTTGTAGCCGCAATCACCTTCATGTAGGAAATAAGCAAAGCACACTTACAATTGAACCTGTTTAAAGCTCAAGTACAGTTTTGGTAAAGATGAAGAAATGTGAATTTGGGGGATTTTTATCATGACATGTAATTCTTATACACATTTTGAGAGCATAGCATCTTTTTTTTACGAACTGATTCTTTTGAA
>BQKZ01008427.1:11464-26555 GCA_036244855.1 Temnopleurus reevesii | reverse complement strand
TACATGTACAGTCAACTCTGCATAAGTAGAACTTTTTAAGTTGAATGATTGCCTATAAAGTTGATGCAAATTTTGGGAACATATTTGTGTAATGTACATGTACCTCATTTTTACTTTCTAGTATTGTAAGTGGAAGAGAATTCTACTTTTCCAAAAGAATCAACTTAGGCAGAGTTGTATCTCTTTGTTTACATGCATTGGTTAACTTAATTATAATTTTTTTTTATTATGACAGTGGTAATGACGCAAAATTTTGTTCCATTCCCAATTCTAGGCATGTGACAGACCCGTCGAGCCAACGCCTTGTATGGAAAGCCACACCCCTCTCTGTTCTGATCATAAAGAAGATCTTTGATACAGCTGTCTTAGGACCGTTCAAAGAGATGACAAAATGGCTTTCACAGGTAAGAACACTCAATATTTTGGGCAAGAAGTGCGTAATCTCCTGTTTAGTTTTCAAAAATCTCTATAGACACGTCTTATTTGAAAGCGGAACCCTTAAGGATTCAGATACTATGATACAAATATGGAACCTTATATGTGCGAGTTACTTGCCAACGAGCCTTGGTCTGGTCGAAAAGTCAAGAAGGCAATTTATTCAGAAGTGATGGTAACTTCCATAAGCTAGGGCACCTTCACGCTGCACGTTTAAGCTTCTGTATTTCTTCGTAGTTTCTTGAAATAGAAAGAAAATGAAACTGAATTTTTTTTTACCAATTCTATGTGATCAGTAGTCACTCCCCTAAAGAGTGGAAATTTGAATTTTTCTCCAAATTCTCCCAAGTTTCTTTATACTGTAAATTCATTCTTTCCTAAGGTTCACTGGTTAATTGTTCAGAGAAACATTAAAATATCCTGAAGGGAAAAAATACTGTGCCATTTTCCTCATTTTCCTCATTTACTATGTTTGTAAATTATTTTAGATAATAATTACATTGATACATTGCTCTGGATCCTCACATTTGCTTCGTAGCAAATTCATTCTTAGCATACCTGTGTTATTATGGCTACACTGATTAAATGTACACTAATTGTTTGTTTGTTTTTAGACCAGATCGATTGATTTGTTTGAACAGAGTGTTGTTAATCCGCACTATTTTTGTCTTCTGATTTCAGGAGAAGAATCTGGTGATCTACGTCGAAGGCAAAGTCCAAGAAGATGAGGACCTGTTAGCGGACAAGGAATTTGCTGCCCTCATGAAGAAATTCAAAACATTCAAAGAAGGTAACGTTGAAGAAATATTATTCTGTTCCTTGTAAGTGATCATTAGATTGAGAATAATGCTTCACGGTACAACTAGTTATCTTTCTTGGAAATGTGAAAGGACCTACCCACTCTCGACGAGCATGTTCTCATCGTTTTCAAGAGAATCCTTAAGATTTTCATGCTATTTCCAGCTAAATTGAAATAAAAAATTTCCGGACACAGAATTTTCTTCCCTCATGAAAAAATTAAAGGAATGGAAGATTGATATCTGTAAAGCATATTGTTCAATTCAGTGAAACAAATCACAATATTTGATTTAAGTATAACCTAATTTCTCCTTCTTATTTGATATTGAAATCTTTCAACTCCTTGAAACTTACTTCAGAATTTATGTGTATACAGAGTCGTTCAAAAACGAAGTTAAAATCATGACAAGTAAAAATATGCCATCCTCGTGAAAACTCCTGTTTCATTAGGATCATGCAAAAATGAAGTTCTTAAATATAACTTTCTTAAAAATTCCATGCAAATTCAAGCAGTCTTTTGTTTACATTTTTTATTTTTTTGTTATTTCTTCCCGTAAAAGCTCCTAATAAAAAAAACAAGATTCTCAGTTTTTTAGTCCATTTACATTTAATGGAGCGATACCAAAATGGAAGACTGGTAAATGATCAGAAATCATAGTATAATGAAACTCAACTAAGAAATTCAATGGATTGTAATTGACAAATAATACAATTTTGGGATTTGCAGTACAGGTATTGTGAACACATATCTTTAGATAAAATGGCAAGATTGTCCCAAGAAGTTATGTCAACATTGCTCCGTATATAGAACAGGTATGTGAAGGATTTTTATTGACACAGTCTCATTGCCAATGGCAATATCAGGAAAATCAAAGTCCATGGCCCGATATAATGGAGGAGTTTTTCTCACATGATATGAAAATTGTAGCTGTCAAATATTTTGTTGATTTATGTGTCAAATATATGGCAAGTGTGAGAAGAGATATGTGACTTTTGTTCAGATATTTTTTCTAACAATATCTTTGATCATGAACTAGTCAAGGTCGAACCATCGAACCATCGATTTGACATCTTCAATTAAACTTTATTCTTTATTCTGCAGAAATATTTCTTAACAAAGATAGGGTATAATTTGTTATAGTCTGAACACTGCATGTACTTTATTTGAAGGACGCTTAAAGAATAGACTTTGACAAATTTGAGAGTTTCTATGGAATTGAAGAAAGCCTAAGAAAGAATAAGCTGGTGTAATACATGTAAGTATATTCAAAGTTATGCATGTTTCATTGTATACTTCTCTGGGCATCATTTTTCCTGGAGGGTACCTTTTCTACCTGTCCTGTCCAACATTCAGGCTCCTGGGAACATATGATTCTAATTTTACACTTTTCTCAAACTGATTTAAATATATGCTATTTTCTATTGTTTCTTGCCTAGGTGATGATCTTAGAGATAGAATAGACTTCATGGTCTTCTATGGGCATCATCGGTATTCCTCGACATGAGTAGTAAATGCCCATCATAGCCTATCATTTAAGCTTTCTGGGACATATTCTTCATGTATTTTAACTTTTTTGTCAAACTTTTTTAATGCTATTTTCTGTTGCTACTCTGTTTTTTCTTTTGCATAGGTGATGATCTAAGCGACAGAATATACTTCATTATCTGTCTGGGAGGCGATGGTACACTTCTTTGGGCATCATCATTGTTCCAGGAGGGTAGCGTTCCGCCCGTCACGGCCTATCATCTTTGGTCCAGAGAAAAAATATCCTCTTTTTACACCTTACTCAGTCGATTTATGCCATTGCTATTTTTTTGTTTCTGTTGCATAGGTGATGATCTAAGCGATAGAATAGACTTCATCATCTGTCTTGGTGGCGACGGCACACTTCTTTGGGCATCGTCATTGTTCCAGGAGGGAAGCGTACCGCCCGTCATGGCATATCATCTGGGGTCCCTGGGATTTCTTACGCCGTTTGAGTTTGAAGATTTCAAGGAATCTGTCAATGTCTTCCTAGAAGGTATGTATCCTCAGTCATTGTTTTTTGTCATTCTTCCTCTATAAGGCCTAGAAAACCGTCCGGCCAGCTGAAATTGCTCGCTATGAACTTTTTAAAAAAAGTGTTTACTCAAGCTAAGAAATCACAGTAATAAACCACAGAAAAAATACATGAAATACAAAAAATAAAAAAAAGTAAAAAGTAAACTTTTCAGACCAACAGATGGTCTTGAAAAAAATGCATCTGAGGGCAACCTAGCAATTCTTTTCATCATGGCAGATATACCAAACAATGCCGAATATTGGATCAAAATTAGAATGTGAAAAGCCAAAGAAGTTGAAGCAAATAGTTTCATATATTATACTTATTATATAATTTAATAAGTACAGAAAAAAAACACATTGAAACCCAGAACTTCTAGGTAGTCTTATGTTCATCGTGAAGTACATATTACAAAATTTACACTCAAATGCATTATATACCTCATCAATATTATGTATTTAGAATTGTGTATAGGTAATGATATGATATATTCATGATGTTTTTTCATCATCCTCCTCTACTATAATGTACTTTGTATGGGGCGCAGTGTATAATTTCTGACACATCCAAAATGCATGCTATGCAATCATGCCAGATTTGCCAATATGAGAATCCCCACAATGTGGATTACTTCCAAGTCATAGCCCTTTATATTATCAGATTTTACCCCATCTTTTATTCTTTTGTCCTATTGTTCCTCTTTGTCCGATTGTTCCTCTTTCATCAACTGAAAGCTTATTAATGTGTGGGATTGAATACCCCTTTTATTTTCCTCCTCTGTCAACAAACATGAATTCCAGTTAATGCCGTGTTCACACTAAGGAGACTTCCAAAGTCTCCAACTCAATAGGAAATCATGTTTAAAAAATATATTTTGAAATCGCTGCGTTACATAATATGCATGCCAGTCAGCGAGATTGTTGATTGACAGGAGCATTATGAAAGAGTTTCCTTGCTTACAGACTCTTAAAGTGCAGACAAAATGAAACAAACCAAACAAAAAAGTTTAAAGGAAGAAAGTTATGAATTTGTAGAGCAAAAATTTAATGGTGTAGACAATGAAATCTCTAGACACATATGCAACCTATAAAGGTACATTGTACATGTACATAAGCAAGGGAATTCACTGATAATGCTGTTGCCAATGTGCAGGTTCGCCATCTATGCATGCTCGCACTTTGGAGATGAAAGTTTTGATTTTAATTTCGCTCTTCCAACTACTTTGGTTGCCAGGTAACGCAGCAGTAACACCGAGGGGTCAACTAAATTGTCTTATTTTTAGGAAATCTCTATTTTAGGGAAATATATAGAGGTAGTCTATTTGTTTTTTTTAATTTCCCTCTTCCACCTTTTTTTGGTTTCCAGGTAACGCAGCTGTCACGCTGAGAAGTCGTCTAAAGTGTCTAATTTTTGAGAACTCTGAGATTCCGAACGGTCTTGAGGAAAACAACAGCGATGCTCTGAAACCCCCAAGCAAGAAACCGGACCCTCCCAACCTAAAATTCAAATTCCAGGTGAGCCAAAATCATATTGATTTTATATCAGTAAATGTTTCCCCTCTGGAATTATCACAAAAGAAAGACCATAGTTACATATTCATCATTGAATATTCTTATCGAAATTTAATAAAATGCTTCTTTCAATGTCACTTAATGGATTCAAAGGTAGAATACATACATTTCTGTACTCAAAAGATTGAATTGTCAGAAGAGGCTCTCGCCAAGTACCACATGGCAACTACATGTATTAAATTTACCTGATTTTGTTTGTTTTGGCGAAAGGTTTTGGATGAAAATATTAAGGCTGTTCGTTTTTTATGTCTTTACAATTGAAGGTGGTGCCAGAGTCATTTGAAGTATTATTTTTTGCTTGTGCATGCTATGCAATGCTGACAATTTCTGTTACTCATCATGTGACCAAGATTGGCCCTATGAGAAATCCTGTCTGTATCCAAAATTGTGGTACGAGCTCCCTCTTGAATTACGCCAGCTATCTTCAACAGAAGCATTCAAATCCCAACTTAAAATCTACTTGTTCGTTTTATCATAATACTTCAATACCTTTTTTTGTGTCCAGGATATTTTTTTTGCTTCTATTAGTATTGTCTTCATTTACTTTTCTATTTCAATTAAAGGGCCATGAGCACCGAAAGGTGTACATGTGCGTTATACATTCAAGTAGCCACTATTATTATTATTATTATTATCCTTACCCCAAGAAGATGATGCAAAAGGCATATTATTTTGTCTCCTTTTTACCCCAAACTCTGCAGGGAATAATTTTCCTGGTAACACATCGCAATTTGCTACGCATTTTAGCATGATTGCTACGCAAAAGATGTTCTTCTTAAGGAACTTTTTCACATAGAACTAGATACAATTTTTTGTTGAAAATTTCTCAGCTGTGTCTAAAACTGCTGATTAAATATGAAAAGTGAAATTATACCCTGCTCTATGCTCATACATGTACAGGTGCAGGTTCTGCTAATATTGTTGGTTTTCATGTGTACAATCTAGAAAAGTTGATTGACCAAGATACCCATATTGGATTGGCAATACAGCAAGATACATGTAGCTTATTGTTTTATACAATTGTCTTTTGTATTTGTTGTTTATCAGGTCATGAATGATGTTGTGATAGACAGAGGACCATCCCCATACCTCTCTAATCTAGATCTCTTTATCGATGGGAGACATGTAACAACAGTACAGGGTGATGGTGAGTGTGGCATGTTATGATTATCCTGGGACGTCGATTTTAAGCCCCCCCCCCCCCCCCCATAAAAAGAAGAAAAAAGTTTGGTTTCCCCCTCGACTATCTACCCTCTTAGAATTGATTGACCAAAACTGCTATTTTGCCAATCATTGAAATTGAGAAAAAAAAATCACTGTAAAATTGTTGATGTGGTGATAAACAGAGGACCATCCCCACACCTCTCCAATCTCGATCTCTTCATCGATGGAAGACATGTTACAACAGTACAGGGGGATGGTAAGTGTTGGATGTTATGATTACTGTAAAAGCTGAAATTTTCTCTTTGGTTTTATTTTCACAAATTTTGCAACCATGAATTTTCTTATATTTTCACTCATTTGAAACCCTGTAGACTTACATACAATAATCCTTCAAAATGTGAAAATAACAAGGTCTGAAATTCAACAAATTTGCTGAAATTTACATGTACGTACAGTATGCTAAAATATTGGCTTTTACATTATGCTGGGATGTAAACCTTGAACGTAATGTCTAGTATTGCTAATGACCAGAATATTAGTTAATCAAACATTAACCAATAGGTGGGTTTACTATTAGCTGCAAATTTTATGCATTCTTTGTACAAAAATGTTGTTCTTGATGACCCGAAAGCTTGCCAGAGTCTTGCCCAACATAGCAACAAGTAATTCACGCAAACTGGAATACACGTATTGTAGTTCCATTGATACTAACCGGTTTATGAAATACCACGTAACTATAGTGGTTGGCAAGAAACTTGCATAAATTTGAATCTATTATCAAACCTGCTTATTAAAATTGCAACTTTGTGCAAAGTTTTTTTTGTAAATGTAGATAATGTCTGTCAATAGTTCAATGATACATGTACAGTATCTGAGGAGACACGTGATCATTGTGGTACGATTTTGTTTTGTATTCATTGCAATATGTCTTTTTTTTTTATTTATAGCCACATATTTTTATTAATTATAAAAAAAACACAAGGAGCATGTTTTTTAGCTCTATGCAATAACAAGATTCTGACATAACAAGGCCACCATGTTTTTCTATCTTGTCTCTGTAAACTGTTTTGTTAGATATTTCGATGATTGACAATAAGCATGATATACACTGTGAGCTGGAGGGACAAAAGAATTGGACAAAGTAAACAACTTCATTCAAGCATTCACAATACATGTAGTTTCATGATCACAAAAAAAAAGTCCCATGTGGGACTCTTGTTTAACATTTTCCACAGAATGAGAAGTACCCCTGTATGGTTATTTTTTTTTATTATCCATTTAGCTATTGTTCATGCTTGAATAGAGGTTGTTTACTTTGTCCCAGGCCTTTGTCCTTTCTGCTCGCTGTGAATTGTCCTTGCCATTATACAGTCATAGCTACCCACTGTTACTATTTTTTAAAAGTAATTATTACCAATGTTTGGAGTAAATTTGCAAGGTTTTGTGTAATATTCACAATAGATTGCTAATTTTGACTACACAAGTACACTGTACCATACATTTCAATGTATACTATGTGAATATTACTAATGTGTGGGAGGGTTATCACCAATTTCCACTATGATACTGAATACTGTACAAGCTGAAGTTTTTTGCTGAGATTTTATTTTCGCAAATTATGTGACCATGAATTCGCTAAAAGTATTCATTACATAGAATGCCTATAAACTTGTGTACAATAATCTTTAAAACTTAAATTAACAACCCTACTATTGTGCAAAAGGTGTGAAATTCAGCAAGTTCTGTAACATTATTTGTGTTCCAAAATATTGGCTTTTACAGTATGTATCATATCAAGCAGCTCAAATTACATGCATCTGTCTAGATAGCGGATACCATAAAAATTTACACTGGTATTAGAATTGTCAAATATGTTGGCACTATGTACATTGACATAAGTATCATCACACTGCATTCATTCACATTATAGAATCTCTATTTTGCATTGAATTTTCCATGTGTATGGTCTGGTGAACTACACAATTGTGGTGTTATGGTTTGCAATGTGCAACCAACCTGAAAGAAAATAACAGAATAGAAGGCTGAATAGCATTCTTATATGTTAGAATGCGTCCCAGATTTTTGTCACAGATGAAAAAAAAGTTCAAGGTCAGCATGACTGGTTTGTTATGAAACTTGTTTTTTGACAGCAGGTTTTGTGATGAAATTTATTCTGGTACTTTCAACTCAAAAAGATGACACTAACTGCACTTCAGATAGATCTTACTGAATAAGCCAATATTAGCATATCAGTTTGACATTTAGTATGTTATTTTCACTGTATTTTTAAACCTTGTTTGTACCCAAAGAATGTGCATTGTACAGAGTGGAAATTTTCACGAGGCCAAGACCACAAAATTCACGAATAAACCAGCAAATTTTTCAGGTTCTATAATATGTCAAAGCACTGTGAGCATAACAGACAAAGAAATTTGACTAAACAATTCCCATCCAGGCATTCACAATAGTTCTAACACAGAAGAATGTAGCTTCCCCTGCTTATTTAGTAAACAGATGTGACATAAATACATTTGTTGCGAAATAAGGAGAGTTCAGTCTTCTAGGGCTATTGTGAAGGCTTGAATGGAAGTTGTTTACTTTGTTTAATTTTATTTTCTGTTCTGCTCACTGTGAAGGCTGTAGTGTTGTGAGAATATTTTGCCAAACTGCAGGAAAATCAAACATTGGCCTACAGACCTCCCAACTATTCAGAATTTTTAGAAAATAATATGCATTTTTGACTATTTTAAGAGAGTTTCAAGGGCATTTCTAAAGAGTTTTCCTATTTCTCTTGATAATTCTACTACAACAAATATTCCTATTTTTCCATTTTATTGTTTTAGAGGTTTAGACATGTATCCTTATTGCCTGAATATCTGTCATTCCGAGGAGAAGCACATAAAGTAATCTTGATTGGCCAGCACTCGTGAGGTGCAAGTTTCTTTTAATATCCTTATGATTAATCCAGACTTTTCCCCTAATATAGTCAAACTTTCAACTTATATGTTCAATAGCTATCCAAGGGAGGCAGAAAAAGTTGACACTGTAGGCTGATGACCTTTATAGCTTAATGACCTCTTTGACGTTTCTAAAAAAAATTTTTTTCTTTGATCAGGTTTAATAATCTCAACTCCAACTGGAAGCACAGCCTACGCAGCCGCTGCTGGAGCAGCTATGGTGCATCCAAACGTCCCTGCCATTCTCATCACCCCCATCTGCCCACATACACTATCCTTCAGGCCTATTGTAGTACCTGCAGGAGTTGAACTCAAGGTATGTACCATTACTGAATTATAGGGGTGTTATTGAATTTTTTCTGTGAGGGATGGGGTAGCAATCATGGTATTTCCGTACCATTCTCATCACCCCTATCTGCCCACATACACTATCCTACAGACCCATTGTAGTACGTGCGGGAGTTGAACTCAAAGTATGTACCATTACATGATAATAGGGGTGACATTTATTGTTTTTAATGAGCAACTGGGGAGCACCCAGGGTTCACCATGAAATGTCCCCATTTAAAATTTTCAATGAAGGGCTACTATGTTGCAGTAATATGTTAGTAAAGAATATTTAAAACAAAATATCCATATCTCATAGATAAATTTCGAACCTGCCCATCTGTATGTTATCAAATAAGCCTCAACCTGTAAAATTATTAATACCCATTTTTTTTTATTTGATGCAGGTTTCAGTATCACCAGATGCAAGACATACAGCCTGGGCGTCATTGGATGGAAGAAATAGACAAGAACTAAAGAAAGGATTCTGGTGAGTTGCTAATATGCACTACAAGCAAAAGGAACAAAGGCATTGGACAAAGTTAACATCTTCCAGTTGTATAGAGAATTCAAAATGATGAATTTTCCCCTACAAAGAAATCAATTTTACCTTCAACTCTTGCCAGAAGTGAAAATTGTTATTTTCACATAAATTGTTAACTGTCACCAACAGAAAATTGATTGGTGAGAATTCATCCACCGTCTTGAAAACGAGCAAAACATCTTTTCCAAGAGAACGTTATTTGTTCAATTACTAATTAGTTCTCACCTTCCATACATAAGTGAATCCAGTTAGTTTTTCTTGTTATTTTTTGTCATGTCAGTCGAAAATTGATTATTTCCGAAATGACTATTTAACTATCGCAGCCAGAATGTAGAAAATTTTTTATTTTCTTTCTTTGTAGACAGAAGTGCAAGGACAAAAAAAAAAGAAGATAAAAGGAAAAACCATTGAATCCACAAGGAAAATTTGATCAATCTTACCACAACCTTGAAAATTAATAAAAACATCCTCTCCCTTGTGACTTTATTTGTTCAATAATAATTGACTGTCTCTTTGGTTTACATAATTGAATCAACTTTTTCTTTTACCATTTTTTATATCAATTAAATATTGATTACTTCCTCAATACTTGTATAACTATCCCATGCTCTTTTAGCTTGAAGTTTTCATGTCTATCTGGAGAAGAAAATGGCTGAAATTATTTACAAACTGAGAACAAGAATCCCAGAAAATGTTTGAAAACTTTAAAAAACTAACTAAAGGAAAAAAACATTAAATTTGGGGGAATAGGAACTGATGGCTTATTTACACTTTACCTGGGAAAAGCAGACCTTGAATTTTCCCCCCACAAATTTACCTTCTCTGCATTCCTTCTTGCTTTCTCTTCCAATTTCAGTGTTATATTTTTATCTCTTTTTCTGCTTTGCGTTTTGCATCCTTTTGATCCCTAGATGGATTTACTTTGACAATCTACATAAAAATTTAGAATATCTTAGCTGAGCACTATTCTCTTTTTTTTTTAACTTGCTTATTTGCTTTATTTCTGTTATATCAAACTGTTTATAGAGAGGTACGCAAGACCAGTTCCTGAACCCTTCCTGCACTCTATGTTGCTTAGTTAGCACCCAAGAAAGGGTAACAAGTTGTGTACAAGGTTATGTATACATGTACTTCCACAAACAGCTATATGAAACACAACTTAGATACGTGATGGAGAACCGAATTCCATTTATCCACAGATTTAAATAATTCTTTTGTAATGTCTTAAAATGCCAGTGCTGAGTATAAATGTCTCTTTATTTTTTTGCTTTGTTTCACAGCCTAAGGATCACAACGTCGGTCTACCCTGTAGCGTCTGTGTGCAGTATAGATCAAATCTGTGACTGGTTTGCTAGCCTGGTGGAGTGCAGAATTCTGTTCGTCCACAATATTTTAAAGATTTCTTTGGAACAGTTTTAGAATGTTTTAATGTTTAAGACCCTGTTTTTCTTGCTTCCTTTCACAGCTTAAGAATCACAACGTCCGTCTACCCTGTAGCGTCTGTGTGCAGTATAGACCGATTTCGCAACTGTTTTGTTCTGTTAATCTGCAAATTTAAATATGCTTTCTTTTAGAAAGATTAAGAATGCCTCTGCTAAGTGCTTATCTCGTTTTTTCTCGCTTTATTTCACAGCCTAAGGATCACAACGTCCGTCTACCCCGTAGCGTCTGTGTGCAGTATAGATCAAATCTGCGACTGGTTCGATAGCCTGGTGGAGTGCCTACACTGGAATGAACGGCAATCACAGAATTCATTCAGACAGAAGGACAGAGACAATAAATCAAACAATAACAATAAAGAAAATGGCGGCTCCAGCAGTCCAGAACTCCAGTGATAATAATTGCCGATTTTTTCTTTACGTTTGCTTCACTACAAAGGACCTACTTTGGCGTAGTCAGTGAGGTGTCAGATTTCTTGTTGGAATTTATTGAGGAGCAATAGCAATTTTCTCAATAATATTTTGGATTTCTTCATTATCAAGGACCTACTTTGGCGCAGACAGCAGGGAGTAAGTTTTTATCGTGTAATGGCATCATCAGGAGGAGCAATGAACTTTTTTCCACAACCAAAGTGTTGTATTTCTTCGCTATAAAAAAACTACTTTGGTGCAGCTACATGTAGCGGGGAGTAAGCTTGTATCATGTAATAGCAATGTGAAGCGTTTATTGAAGAGCAATAGAATTTTTCTCCACTACCACAGAGGCCGAAAGCTGGCCTATGTTGGATGGGGAGTAATTTTGTATTATGTAATGGCAGCATCCCAATATGATGAAGAAGAGTACTATATATGTGTTTAATGCTTAGAAATATTTGGGAAACTACTTACAAAGAGATGGAGTAAAGATTTTGTTAATGTAAGAGATATGAGATGATCAAGTATGGTGTAAGTTGGGTACCTTGGGGAACACCATTTTCTTGTGTGTGTTTATATGTCTGGGGAATTAAAATACCAGACCGGATGGGATTTCTTGCAAGAGGATAGTGTTGTCAATTATGATATGGTAGCGCATCGGTTTTCGTAAGAAATGCCTCTTAATTTAGAAATTGGAACTCGTCGCTTTGGCAGGAGGAAGATGCCTACAGTACATAGAATTTAGCAGCATCTAAAGAGTTTTTCCATGCAGAGAGACATAAAAAAAGAATGCAGTACAAATTGGACATCACTTTGGGAGAAATATGTAGAGGTCTAGTAGACATTACATGACTTACATGTACGCACTTCTTCCTCTGTGCTTGCTCTGAGGAGAAAACCCAGCATAGCATCAATGCACTGCCAATTTTTGAAATACTTTTTTTAATTTCAAAGCACAATTTAAATGTGTCGCTATAATGGTTTCCAGCAATGGCCACGTTGGTTTGCTAGTATGTTCGTATATGAAATTGGTGATCTGTAGACTTGCAGATTTAGCATGTAATCACATTCCATCGACTTTGTCCTGATAAAGCCCTCTACACAATATGGCTGGTCCGGTTATCTTATCTGGGGAATATCTGGGTGAACTTAGTTTATTGAGAACAAGTTGTCATAAGGAACTAATGAAAAGATTATTATGCAAGTAAGTATTAACACTGTAGTCTTTTTATTGGTTGCCATGGTCACGACCTTAACCGATCTGTAGATGTGACATTTGGGAAAGAAAAAATATAGACATATTTGTAGAAGCTTCTAATCAATTGATCAATTTATTTGTTTGAAAAATACTTCCTTTGTTATTAACAAATCTAAATATCAATTTTTATAAGAAATTAATTTAAAAAAAATGTTTCACAAATTCAACAAAATAACGATTATAACACATGAATCTTATATAATGTACTTTCCATTGTACTTGGAAGCCCAAGGCACTCCGAGAATGAATTATCATGTGACAAATTTACTCTCAGGTGATTTTGGGTGCAATTTCTTGAAAAAAATTAGTTGCATTCTCATTTTATCATCTGGATACCTGATTTTGATTTGAAATTAATCTGAGTTACATGTACCATTGGAAAATTAATTCTCCTGTTCTCTTATTTTTAAAAATCTAAAACGATAGGAGTTTGGATAGTCTGATGTTGTGATTACAAAAATATTAACAAGTTATTGATATATATAGGTGCTAAAACTAATCAGTATGCAATCACTCTGAATGTTTTCCAAATAAACTTTACTGTTTGTTTTCTGTTTTTCTTTGCTAAATCGCACAAAATCATGAATTTATTTCCATTTACATGTAGATCTTATTTCATTCTGTGTTCCTTATGTTATATATTTGCAGAGGTCTCTTGTAGCGTTCTTCATGTGATTTTTTTTTCTTTTCATTTTTATGTGCAACTTTAAACAATTTTACTTTCGTTATTGATTCCAAATTAGCAAAGGAAAACACGTAAATAGTAAGGTTTAAATGTACATCTATTTTTTATCTAACACAATGTCAATTTCACACTACCGCAAATTGGCATCTTATTTCTCTAATTGACCATTGAGGCCAAAATTTGAATTAACGGTGTATTTTATGCAACAGTAACGCAATATCTACGCAGCAATTGTTTCATTCATGTTTTACAAGTATGATGAATAGTTTTAGCGCAATAGAAACTCTTTTATTGTCCATAGATTTGTGCCAATGAGGGAACTTGTCTTGGTAATACGGGGCAATTAAAAATGTTGGCACGGCAGCTCAAGCACTATTCTGTACTTCGACAACAGTTCCCTCCTTGGCAAAGCAGTGCATAAAAAAAAGTGTTTGTATCAAATGTCCACCTTTCTTACTTGCAGAAAATGTGTGTGTCAGTGAGAGTGTCAGGGTACATATAGCTTTCAGGCCACAACATGACACGATTTTTAGTCCTACTACCTTACCACCAAATTAGTAAATACTGAAACATGTTTGAATATGTTGTCTTACTACAAGTTACTTCAAACTTAAAATTTGAAGTATCAGGTATCAAGTACAGTGTACATGTACTTTGCTGTGAGACAACGTATTATAGCATGTTTGAGTATTTGCAAAATTGGTCATAATGTCGTACAACTAAAAATTGTGTAGTGTGCGATGGCATGTAGATTACTTTAGACTGATAGTACTATGAGTCTAATTTATCACTGGTGGTGTTAAATCATTTTTCTCTCAGTGCACACTCTATCGTCCATGGGGTAAATGTTGAATGAATACCCTCGTTTTTGATGTGCAGGATCAAAATTGTTCAAAGTGATAGAAGTTGGTATGTATGAATGGTTAGAATATTGTTTACAATGTACAGTGTATCCCTGCATGTGCTTTTGTCTCTCGATAGAATGAAAATATTCTTATTTTTTCAGTTGTAACATCTGTGCCTTTTCCTATTTATTGTTGGATGCAAATGTCCTTATGGTTTGTGCTTCGTTAACTGCCTGTATTTTGCATAGCTGCCAACTGTTACCAATTTTCAGTAATTTTGGTCTCAGATTTCGTGTTAAACCTGGTAAAGATTACCAATTTTTCCAACATAAGCACCATGTACTTCAATGTAGAATTGATTACTAATTTGTTCCAGAATTATTACAAATTTCTACTGGCTCATGTTGGCAGCTATGATTTTGTAATAGTGAGGTGTTGCTTACGCCCCAGTCACATACATTTACATGTAGAAGCCCTGATTCAAAGTGATACAGCTTGACTCTTTGGGTGACTTCAAGTACGGTGTTGAACGCTGGTGTTGGTGTTGCAGCAAAACCAACACCAGCCTCAACACCAAACTTGAAGTCTGTCGGTGTTTGGGGTAGACCTCGC
>BQKZ01008425.1:11333-24078 GCA_036244855.1 Temnopleurus reevesii | reverse complement strand
ATAAATAAATTTAAAAACAGGGTGAATGGGAAAAGTATATTTAATGAATAGGAAACAGTTCTGTTTTCTTTATTTTTTCCCATTACTTGACATTATTTTATGACCATACACCTGCAGAAAATCATGACCTGATGTCACCAAAAATATTTTCTTGTCATGCATAATCCCATTTCTCAAACCAACCCCCAACAGAACATATTCTATTTGGAAAGAATTCCGATTCCAACCCAATCTCAATGCTAAATTATCCAGAATGTCCAGCAGAATGGAATTCCTTGAATTGTTCTTTGATTCTCCTTGTAATCATCATCTTCTTTGTATTACTTCTCCAAAGAGATAAAGCCTAAAATAAAAGAAGAGTCTACCCCAAAATAATAATTTTTTAACAGAAGCAGAAAAAAATTGGTGAGTAAAACAAAAAAAGTTTGAAGAAAATCGGACAAGTAANGTATGTGGGGAGACATTAAATTTTGGGAGACAGGACGTCATGATGCTGATACCAGAGTGAATGAAAGATAATTTTTTTCTTTACAGGTACAGTACAATCTATAATGGCTACCTCCATAAATTGTCACAAGACAAAATTTGTGCTGCAGAACCTGTTTATTTAGTCCACTTGTCTATAATGGCCATCTTTTCTGTTTCCCTTTGAATTTAAAAAAGTATGCTGTGGAACCTTTATATAAAGGTCATCTGTCTATGACAGCTACTTGATCTGTTTCTTCTGGATGGCCGCCGTGAAATAACATTAGATTACTGCCTTTTTTTTTGCCAATGGATAAATTAAAGGAAGGAACGCTTTGCGATTATCAAAATCTTACCGATTCATCACAGATGAGCTCCAGGATCTGCTTCACAGTCTGCACGGACAGCTTCCGTTTCTCTCCTTCCTCCTCGTCTCCCTCCTGCCTCTCCCTCGGTGACCCCTCCTCCCCTACTTCTCCCTCCCTAACGGATCCCTGGACGCTCCCTCCAGCTCCGCCCTCCATCTCCCCTCCTCCTCCAACATGGCTGCCGTCCGACATCACCTCCATTAAGACCTCGTGAGCTGAGACGGGTTGCTTCTTGCTGTTCTCTGTCGTGAGTGGCCCAGTGTTCTCCATGAAAAAGCTAAACAGAAAAACAGGATATTGGGTTAGAGGGAATATTTCCCTGATACAAGTAGTTCCCTGATTAAGTTTCAAAGTATTTAAGGGGGTGTTGTTCAAAGTCAACTGTAAATCAACTGCAACTTTGCAAATTGCAACGCCTATTTTCATTCACGCAAGGTATGTGCATTTAACAGGACGCCATAAGAAAAGCTGTATTTTATGAACAGAATGAGAGAAAAATTATTCCCAGACTTGAAATGTTCATTCAGATCAGTCACTTATCAACAGAATGGTGCTGAGCTTTGTAAGTGGAATATGCAGCGCAAATTCAAGCACCAATCCACAGGTCATGAAACTGCCCAGCACAAAACAATTGATCATGCAGAAGTAAGAGCATTTACAATACTCACAGATCTGAAGGTGGTTGCCATGGTAACCCTAGCTGCTGCTCTGAGATGATACGATCCTGTTCCATCAGCTTAGCTCCAAGGTCCTTGACTTCCTCCTCGTTCATCAGCCAGATGTCGTGGAACTTCTTGGTGTCTGTGGCTTGGAAATGTCTGGAAGACAATTACAATTTATGATTAAGTTAATACAACTCGGTGGTGTTTCATCAAATCGGTGATAAAGTTACACACGACTTACAAAAAGACTGGAGAACATTGATCAGTTTAATACATGTAAGATTCTCGATCATTCAGCGCTAGAACGTATTTTACTAGTCATGTGTAAAGTCATTCTTAAAGTCTTTTGTAACTTGGTGAAACACGGCCCAGGGCAGTGTTTCACCAAATCGTTCTTAAAAGTTACGCACAACTTTAAGAAAGAATGAAGTCCATTAATCAGTTTAATGCACATAAGATTTTCGTTCATTCAGCGCAAGAACGGACACCAGTCATGTGTAAAGACGTTCTTGAAGTCTTTCATAAATTGGTGACACACTACTCTGAAGGTGGCAGTGGCCCTGAAATGATAGTCATTCGTGATTTCTTGGATGATATTCATTACAGAATTCTCCAAGAGGTTAATTCATCCAACAATAATGAAAGTAAAGGGGGCACAAATCAATTTTTGTGTTTGTCATACAATACTCCTTGAATGAGTCAAAATATCAATAAAACCCTGTACCTTTAATAGAAAAATAAATAAACACAGGATCATAAACCTTGTAGCTTGGAAATGTCTGGAAGAGGATTACAATTTACGATGAAGTTAATACAACTGGGTGGTGTTTCACAAATCGTTTCATAAAGTTACGCGTAAGATTCTCGATCATTCAGCGAAAGAACTGATACAGGATGTGCATAAAGTCGTTCTTCAAGTCTTTCCTAACTTGGTTAAACACTGCCCTGGAGGGGGCAGTGTTCCTTAAATGATAGTCGTTTTTTATTTCTTGGATAATATCCATTACAAATATCTCCCTAAACAAAAGATATCTTTGAGGTTAATTTCACAATTGGTGAAAGTAAAGGGAGCATATATCAACTTTTGTGTTTGTTATCCAATACTCCTTGTATGAGTCAAAGAGTCAATAAAATTCTAAACTTTCAATTTAAAAAGGAATAATTACAATATGGTTAAACCTCTGTAAAAGAAAATAATATATAAATAAATTTAAAAACAGGGTGAATGGGAAAAGTATATTTAATGAATAGGAAACAGTTCTGTTTTCTTTATTTTTTCCCATTACTTGACATTATTTTATGACCATACACCTGCAGAAAATCATGACCTGATGTCACCAAAAATATTTTCTTGTCATGCATAATCCCATTTCTCAAACCAACCCCCAACAGAACATATTCTATTTGGAAAGAATTCCGATTCCAACCCAATCTCAATGCTAAATTATCCAGAATGTCCAGCAGAATGGAATTCCTTGAATTGTTCTTTGATTCTCCTTGTAATCATCATCTTCTTTGTATTACTTCTCCAAAGAGATAAAGCCTAAAATAAAAGAAGAGTCTACCCCAAAATAATAATTTTTTAACAGAAGCAGAAAAAAATTGGTGAGTAAAACAAAAAAAGTTTGAAGAAAATCGGACAAGTAATAAAAAAAATGAACTTTTAAAGATTTGAAAAAATGAGCAAATCAGTGGAAATTTCCAGAGATGTTACTAATTTGATGATATCATGGGTGCACAACTAACCAGAGTTTTCATTCTAAATATGGTGGAAAATTCATAATTTTCACAGAAAGTTGCAAAGTTTGTATGAATGTAAACATGCAAATAGTGGATTTACATATCTATCATAAAGATATCATACGGTTATAGTTTTGAGCAACTCATATTTGGGGGGAAAAAGTAACATTTTATGACATTGATATGAATGTAATAAATGGTCAGTTGTGCACATGTGACATCATCAGTTGCCAATTTGTCTAAATATATAAACATTCATAACTTTCTTATTAGTTGTCTAATTTTTCTCAAACTTATTTTGTTCTGTTCATCTATTTTTTCTGCTCCTGTTGAAGAAATGTTATTTTTGGGTAGACTCTCCTTTTAAAAAGTAAACTTACTTTGATTTCTTTTGGAGTTCCTTGAATTGTTCTGTGATTCTCTTGTAATCATCGGCCAACCCTTGATTCTCTTCTTTGTATTGCTTCTCCTGCTTAGCTAACTTCACTTTCAAATTATTCAATACATCTTGTAATCTGCATTGGGGAGGAAATCAGACGGTCAATGATTAAAATAATATGATATAAGTTAGATCGATCGCAAGGATTGCCTATTCTAGCCACAGGGTCATCATACCTGCCAACCCAAAATCAGATTCCATTCTTTCCCAGTCCTTATATGGTTCATAGGGGGATACAAAAATCAAAATAAATCAGTAAATAATAACAATCACACCAACGTTATGAAATAAACCTGTCTCCTGTGAAGAATTTCTTTTGTCCATTGGTATTCAGTTTTTGCAGTTCTGAAGAACTAATGCGACGCACCAAGACATACCAGAAAAACTAATGTTAATTGCAGTGCATTTTTCTCTTTTCATTGATGCTATCCATTAACAAAATGGTGTCTGCGGAGACAGGTGGATGTGTAATGGTGTTATTGTTTTCTGAATAACTAAGGGTGTCGAAAGATGGGTAATAGAAAGGAGAAGAGTCCCATTTTGGTTGGCAGGTATGGTTCTTTTGCCCTTTCAGATGAATGTACTGTGTGTCCTGTTGCCACATTTATGTCAAAATGCTGTCCTATTTTCATCATGGAAAATTACTACAAAACGGGCACAAGCATCTAAAAAAATCAGGAGACAAGGTATTCAAAACCTTCATGAAAAAAATTATTCAGATTAGTAGTCCTTCTAATGGATGCAAGACTTTTCAAATAAAAAAGAAAAAGAACATTCTTAAACATGTGAACAGGGCGGTATTTCACCAAGATACAAAAGATTTTACGAATGACTGGTATCAGTTTTTATACTTAATGTAATAAAATATGTAATAATGTATGTAATATTATCAGTAATTAAGCAAAAGACCTGATACCAGTCGTTCTTTATCGTTTGTAAAACATCTCCCAGGCTTAGAACACATGTCACATCTTGGGTAGATATGAACTTATCAGCAAATACCCCTTCATAATTAATCTCACCTTGTGATCTTCCGCTTCTGCTGTGACTTTGTGATTGTGTTCTCCTCATCTCTCTTCTTCAGAACCTGGAAATTATATTCCAGCTTTTCCTGATTGAGCTGGTAAGTTGCCTTCATTTGCTGCAGCTGCTGTTCAAGAACCTATGAGTGAAAAGTGCAGAGAAATGGTAATCATTCATGACTAAAGAATCCATGCAAAAAGGGTAAAGTTGATGACAAATGCTGGAGGGAAAAAATCTAATGATATAACTAGATTTTGATTCTAGAATTCACACCTATTGGCTTATAGAAACAGCCTGAACTTTTTCAACTAATGTGAGGAAATTGGTGACACTTTTCTTTTTTTGTGGGTCCTGACTTTGTATTGTTAAGTTTAGAATGGGAAAATATCACCTATTGTTAGCATTTTTCAGATTTTTCACTACTCGCGCAAAAAATAAATAAATAAGGCACTCTGGGTTGAACTGAAAGTTTGTAATCAAATGAACATGACTTACATAAACTTTCCTACAAATTTGCTACTTTCTGAAGAATTCACTGACCTGTACATCTGTCTCCAGCTTGATCTTGACCATGTTATACTCCTCTGCATCCTGGATCCTGAGATGCTGGATCTGCTGCTCGTACTCGTCCACTCTCTTCTCCCTCTGATGCATGTAATCTAGCTCCTGGTCCCGTCTCCCTCCCATCGCCTGCTCCCATTTCCGTTTGTTGTTATCCAGGAGCTCTTCTCTTTCAGTTTCAAATGCTTTCTGTTTTTCAAACAAGGTATAGAAAAGGAGAAAATGGTGGATTAGTCGTATATGAAACAATGATTTTGATTGCCACTTGCCAATCTACTGCAACTGGCAATTGATCGCAACGTTGTAGTAACTCCTCCTAAGTCTCAAACGCTTTCTGGAGGATGTCTCCTCCAGAAAAAGACAATTCTTCTCCATGGAGGAAGTACATGAGATGGTACATTAATGCTACGTACATTGTGTTACAAGTGCAAGGAAATGGCAAATAATAGATCATAAGAAAGACAGGAACCTACTTCACAACTTTTCTGACAAATATTTATCCTGAGAAAGAACCAATATGAAATTACTGAAGAGAGAAATGGCTCTGATTATCAGTAGTCTTTCATCACTCCACACTTTGAAAATGAACCAATAATAAAAAAGGAAGAGAACAAAACTAAGCAACCTTGGGGTGCATAATGCAGCAAGTAAAGATTTTAAACATCTTCCATGAGCATAAAAAGGATTAAAAACCTCCATGTTGACCACTGTTCACTTCTTGTTGCTTTGGGATGATACTGCGGAATTTCAATCTAACAAGGTACTGGGGACCATTGAAAATACCTTGTTACAGTAGTAATCTTGTTATAGCACGATCAAAGAACAAGACATGAGACAAGATTACTACCTCATTATATCAGGAATATCATAAAATCAGATTTCTTAATACTGAGTTTGCACTATATTTCCAATGTATATTGTGTATTTTTACCTCAATTTGCTTTAGTTCGTCTCTGTATGCCTTTGTTAGGTTCTTGACTTGCTCTTCCATTCTCTCTATCATGAGATCAATGTCTTCTGCTTCTTTCTTCAAATCCTTCACGTACTGATCGTCTTGGGACTTCAATTCCTGTATGGGAGTAGAACATGGTAAAAAGGTTATTAAGGTACTCTTAGGGGGTGTTGCTCAAAAGTTGCAATTGATCGCAAGTTGCAGTTGATCGGAACATGCCAATCAACATCATTGTTTCATGCGCGTCTTGTTAAATGTGCATACCGTGTGCGAATGACAATGCGCGTTACAATTTGCAAAGTTGCAGTTGATTTGCAGTTGATTTTGAGCAACACCCCCTTAGCCACTAAAAGCATCTGCAAATCTCCTGCAAGACTGGAGTCATTCTTCATGACTTGCCCTTGAAGCAAAACTGTCTCCAGAGCAAGGTTGGAATGGCTGAATTGCTTATATTGAAAATTATCATCAATAAAAACAACAAGGAACACCATAGCAAATATTCTTTTTTCTAATCTATTCAATGATGATATTGAAGAAAAAGAACTCTTTTGAAACCCAAAGTATCTACTGAAAAGCTCAGTAAAAATGGCTCATTGCATTTTTGAGTGAATATGCAAGATAATACTAGAAATAATAATACATGTAGTAGCAAGAGCATAGATGCTTCTTGGCCAAGAGGCTGTACATCCATACCCCGACATATTTTCAAGGTGATTGGAATTGTAAAAATGTATGAGGGTAGTAAATGCAAGGAGCTAAGTTGCCAGAGTGGATAGATGCTGTCATTTCTGTACCACAACATGAAAAATGTTTACTTCAAGGCAAATGTCAGAAGAGGTCAAGCCATATCCCTTCAGTGTCAGCTGCAGCTAGGCAAAAGCATTTTGCCCTCACCCCCTCATATCATATTAATTTTCTTGGGGGGGGGGATGGTAATACCATCTTAGAAAATACATCCTCTCCCCTTTCCCAAATTCTAACGGATCCGATATCTGTAACCCATTAATCTCCTTACCATCTGGAAATCATTTATAAGCTTGTTCTTTTCATCAATCATGGCATCACACAGGGCCTTCTGCTGCATTAGGATATCATGAAGTTCTTGAGGGATGTCTCTGCCATTAGCCTGCTCCCAACGCTTTGTGATCTCCTCAAAGCGCTCCATTCCCGCTTTTGCCTCCGCTTCAAGCTTTTCATCTCTGAGGGAGGATAGAGAGAAAATACATATTTAAAAAATTCAATTAATATGGAGTTTTCAATTTCATTTGTGACAGTCAAACTTACACTCGACTGGAAGTACACGCCACAATTTCCGCGCAGCTGTGCATTGTTACGTCATAGCTATGATTAAAGGAGAAGCAACCCCTGGAGTTATCATGCTCTCATTGAATACCGGTACAGAAAAATCATATGAACAAACTGTGCAAATTTGAGCAAAATCGAACAACCCGTTCAAAAGTTATGAATTTTTAAGTCACAGAGATTTGACGATCACTACCGCTCATGGGGATCCGTGCGCTCGGCAACACTGACTAAATATGTGACGTCACGTCGGACAACTACTCATTCACTTTGTAAATACAATTTTTAAAAATGGATTGATATAGAATTTAGAGTAAAGCTGCAACATCATTCTTCTCAAGATACATGCAGAATCAATGCAGAAATGCTATACCCCAACTGAAAATTGGCATTTTGTTGACTTATCTGAAAAAGGCGAAAATGTGAAATTTTGTAAACAGAGTGAATGAGGAGTTGTCCGAAATGACGTCACAAATTTGGTCAAATTTGCCGATCGCACGGATCCCCATGAACGGTAGGGATCGTCATATCCCTGTGACTTTGAAAATTTGTAATTATTGAACGGATGGTCCGATTTTGCTCAAATTTTCAGAGTTTGTTCATCTGATTTTTCTTCATTGAATGACAGCACGATAATCCCAGGGGTTGGTTCCCCTTTAATATATGACAAGCCCTCCCAAGCTGTAATGAGTATTTCTCGATCTTCCTGTTTGCTCACTGATCTCTGATGAACCCATGAACAAGCATGTGCCTCTTGTGTTGATGCTATTGTGACATCATCTGGAACTATTCCACTGAAAATCAAACTGATTTTGGGGAATGAACGACCAAGAGCAGTAGACGTGTTGACATTGCTTGACGTTTTCCTCCAGTTGACTTTGACTGTAACTGTGAAAAATGAAATAAAAAACTCAATATTTTTCTCACATGAATGTCCCAAATGTTCTCAGTATTCACTTTTGAACATTTTACAATACCGCCCAGCTGATTTACAAGATCGAATATCACTAAGATCTCTTTTTAATGCTATGTATCTAATTAGAGAAATTAGGGTAATTTATAAAAACATGATGAACATTTTGTTTAACATGGCAGGGTACATACCTTTGTCTTTGTGTTTCCTCTTCCTCTGCTCTTCTCTGTGCCTCTCTGGAATCAGCCGCTACCCGAACATTTGTTACCAACTCCGTACCATGGCTTTGAAGTTTGGTCACTCTCTGTGTAAATGAACAAGAAGCGAGTTGTGACAGGAATGATAAAACTTATGGCTCATATTCACAAATGGAATCAAAGAAGTTTAGATAAATTTGCCGTTTAGCCATATTTGTGATCATTAGGCAAATACTGAATACATACATAAGGCAAACTTGCAACATTCACACATGTTGCCACGGTCTTAACAAGACGTAAATTAATTGAAATAAACAGTGTAAAATTTGCCATCCATGGCTGAAACCGTAATGCAAAAGGTGTGAATTCAATACACGTTTATTAAAACCTTTCACTGAAAATCAACTTAATTATTATCTCAAAAAAATAAATGTATTCCTGATGGGGTATGTCGACCAAGGTTCACTTTCCTCAGTAGTAGCAGAAGTCATTCAAGACTTTCTATATTATTACCTGTCTACTCTCCTCAATCTGCTTTCTGCTCTTGCTTGCTTCTTCTTTGTCTTCCTTTTTCTTTGCACCTGGATCCTCACCAAGTTTTTCCCTGAAATAAATGAAGATGCAAAGATTGTTAGCAAAGTTTGTTAGAAAGTTGATCTTTCTTGGATTAAAAAAAATAGATCTCTGTAGTGCTCGCAGCAAATTGTAATCAGTATGTTACTGATTACGAGTGTCTTTAATACGTAATACACTTTTCAACGAACTTAACTTAACTTGCCTTGCAAGCGTCTGGATAGTCTTGACATATATATTCTTTATCAGTCATTATTGTAAACAGTTTATATTTGTTTAGAAATAAAATGCTGACACTTATATACCTCAGGCCTAACTAACTACTGTATGTACGATGGATGTCTATTAAGGCCCGCCCCTTATTTCTGAGCAAATATAAAACCATAAAAACTATCATTTAATCACAAAATCTGGTATCACTTGAAGGAGAATATTCTGAAGTTTATTTAGAGATAAAATTTGAGTAGAAAAAAGCACCACAAATATCTACGAGGAACATGACACTGTCACTGACACATTCTCGAATGTATAAAACCTGTGAGGAGATACGAGTCGGATGACAGATAGACCTGGAAACTCGCCTGCAGATCCATGCATTTTTCCAGTACATCTGGTAATAAGGAAGCAGAAGATGTTGTAATCTGTGATTTACTGTAGTGTAAAGATGAGGAACAGTCTCCAACGTCTTCCAAACTGTTGTAGTTTATTGAACACATTTTATAAAGGCATGCACTGCTCTTTGCCCAGCAAATAAAGGACAATTATCAAATTTATTGCTGTATCTTTTATTTATTAATGTCACATAAATTCTACAGATTAATATGAAATAGCTAGAATTTGTAAAAACTCAAAATTATTTACCCGATAGAGTTAGATACGTGAGTAGGGAATTTTCGTCGCAAAGACTTCCTTAGTCCCATACAATATGCATCACAGAGTTTGACTAGCGCATATTTGGCCATTTGACGCAACGGCCATCGTGCATGCTGGATGCGTGCCTTTATTACGCGGGCCTTTATGACTCACACATTAATAATAATTAATATATGATGGGAGGTCACACGTCTGCGTATCTAAACTTTCAGCTTCAAAAAACCATGAAGTCAATGAAAATCCAATTCAATTTTAATCTGATATGTTCACAAATATCCTAAAAATTATGTGTGAGAAATATCTCAGCAAAATCTGACCAGGAACAATGTCATTTTAGATGAAATATACATTACACCCCTCTCATTTTTGGCGTTCAAAATATTTGGGTCCCTTCTCTGCATCCCATTCACTTTACACGTGGTTGGAGAATTTCAGGAAAAAGTCTTGACTTCACCGAGCGCGCGAGTTACATCGCGTATGTCAATGAGGCGCAGATGAGGGACCTGGCGCAGAGGAGGATGCCCATAGTAATTGGCCAATATTTAAATTATGGATGGTCCGCTCATTAACTATGGGCCATACCATAAATGAGCGGACCATCCATAATTTAAATATTGGCACATGCATCCTAAAATTCCGGCGCTAATGCACTTTCGTATCCAGCCAGTTTTCATTATCCAAATTTCATCAAATTATATCAAAATAATCAAAATTGTTCATTTATAATATTGACATCTTTCTCACCTTCAATAATGTCAATTAATTATGATTATTGGTTCAAGTTTAATTGGTTGAATCTGTGGCGTTCGCTCGTCATGTTCGAAATCGCGAAGTCAGTGCAGGAAACTGAAGTTAGCGCCAAATTTCTGTAAGATTTCGGCCCGGCCGCGCTGATGTTTATGTTAATTGTTATGATAGGAAATTTGGCGCTAATTTCAGTTTCCTGCACAGATATCGCGTATACATGATGAGCGAACGCCAGAGATTTAACCAATTAAACTTGAAATTAATCATAATTAATTGACATTTTTGAAGGTGAGAAAGATGCCAATATTATGAATTAACCATTTTGATAATTTTGATGTATTTTGATGAAATTTGGATAATGAAATCTGGCTGGATACGAAAGTGCATTAGCGCCAAATTCCTACCCGTATGAGTATGACACATACAACTAGTTTCAATTGCTCTGCAAGAATCTTCAAGGATGAAGGAGGCAGACCACCACTAAGAAGAAGAAGAAGAACTAGACTAGGATGGATATTTATCAAGGACAAGCATTGCCATTGAACTTGAAGCAAGGGTGACACTCTTCAGCGGACCGTCTGCACGACCTCCGCCGCAGCTCCCGGGTGCACATCATCGCCAAATACGACAAGTTCATCGGAGCAAATGTGAAATCTTTTCTCACCTTCTTGCCGCTTCGATCCTCTTTGATATCCTCTGTCGTCTAGCAGCTATGCGTTCTTCTGGATCCGTGGAATCTACAGAAGGT
Organism: Temnopleurus reevesii; assembly: GCA_036244855.1. Taxonomy (NCBI): domain Eukaryota; kingdom Metazoa; phylum Echinodermata; class Echinoidea; order Temnopleuroida; family Temnopleuridae; genus Temnopleurus; species Temnopleurus reevesii. The sequence continues at coordinate 12,515 of BQKZ01008425.1, read as the reverse complement.
CCAGTATCTTCCTCTTCATCGTGAGAACTCATTTTGAGACAAATTTACAATTCACTTTTGTTTCAGCAGCACAGTAATTTACACACAAAACAAATGGCCCATACGTTTACGTGTTGCTATGGCCCTTTTGTATGTCCTCTCTCACGATGATTGAAAAAATAAATATAATATTTTTTATAAATTCTGTTTATCTACCAATATTTAGAATATTGAATCAATAAAACTTAGAATAAATATCTGTTTGAAATTTTTTGAGATTATATTATAGTCTAAATCGTGAATAATTCTGAAATATATGTAGAACTTTTATTAGGAATCTCTCTCGCCCTCTTTCTATCAAACATGGCGGTGAGCATGTAGATCTTATGCGAATGAGAAATAAAATCCACTCCATCTATTGTAATATGGTTAAAAATGTGATTGAAACACTCCATTATCAAATATTTAGAAAACTTTGAGTGCTGTAAGGGGCTATATTTCGATGCGAAATGATTTTATTACGGTGTTTTTGACCGCCTTTGCGACTGCTGCGAAGCCCTTTCCCATAGACTTGTACGTGTACACAACGTTCATGTATTAATTACCGGCTGTATTGGCTTTCGTAAACAAGTTGGTCAGTCAAAGTTCATAAATAAACTGTTAATTACACAGGAAACATTTATATGCAATCGTACAGGACCAACGAACCCGAGTCTATTATGAGTGTGGGAGTATTTTAGAGGTTAGCTTTGTATTTGTGATGTTGTGTGAAGTCTGGAGAAACCCTGGCGACAGTAGACTCCCGAGAGTGCGTAACTTGCCTTAAATTTTTAAAGTTTAGGCTTACCGCTTAGCTTGCGCACTGCGTGAACTATTCGGCAGTCCCGGAGAATGGCGACCAAATTGCGTGCGCGCGCCATGTAAAAATTGCAAACACCGGCGGCAGAAGAAGTCCAAAATACACACAGGTAACCATCCACAAAAAAAGTCCAAAAGCGACTTTTATTACATTTGATAAACACAATAATGGTTTTAAATGTTATTTTCTTTCCCCTCCTTCAATATTTCAAGAAATCTTTTGTAAATTTAATCGATTTTGGTGTTAAAAGTGTAAACTTGAGCCAACTTTACCAAATGTTTGTTGGTCGAATCTGGTGCAAAAATTATCGCCGACGCACTACCGCACGCTTCCATAGGATTGTA
>BQKZ01008424.1:11116-23143 GCA_036244855.1 Temnopleurus reevesii | reverse complement strand
GGGGGCTACGACGCTAAAATATTTTCCACACTTTAGGTTATAACTTTTCCAAAACTTGTTAATTTTTCGTACAATCTTTTGTACAACATGTTCATGATATCATGTTTCATTTTAAGTAGATTTGAAGACAAAATTTGGCGATAAAAATATTGGCTTTTACGAAAAACTGTACTTGGGCTTTAAACAGCAACACGATACAAACTATTTCCGTAAAATTAAGTCTACCACCAATTCAATATTCCTTTGTAATGCTATTCAAATCGAAACCGGCTTGTGATTGTTGTGTCCGCATAGTTCGGAACATGGCGTGAGGATCTATATATTGTTCCATGAACTACTTTATTTCACGGAATAATAATTTATATTGTGTTCATCGTGTAAAATACCCTGATCACACATGGAAATGGCAATCGTTTGACAAAACAGTTTGTTATTATTGTTAGAATTATCTTACAAAATGGAAGTTTTCCTCCCAACGTAAACAAATTGCCCATTGTTAAATGTCGCCACCAAAAGCCCAAAGAAAAAACAAGAACGAGCTTTTACCCATTGTTCACAGTGCGTGATTCTAGTTTTAATCAGGGCCACTGGAAAACATATTCTACATGTAGTGATATGTAGTATATCAGGGTCTGCATATCACAGACTAGCAGTAATGTAATGCGAGCTGGACCCTAGCAATCTAGGTCAGCTCGAGACATACATGTGATACACTTGTGTTGATATCGTCGAGTCAAGATGTCGTCGTTGAATTAGCTTAATAAAGTTATTGTGTTAACCAAGCCATACACTCCTCAGAGTCATCATTATTGCACCAGGACGTTTCCCCACTTTTGTAATACTACAGGCACATAAAATCGGCTTCAGTTTCACAATTGAACATTGTACGTTTTAAACCAGGGTCTTCGGGAAATAGTTTATAATTCTCAACCAGCGCAAGGGATTCATGAAAAAAAATTAGACTTGTTTATAAACTGCTAATAACTTCATAACTTTCACAGAGTATTGTATAGCTCTCCGAATCTGAACGCCTGCAGCGCACTAATTATTTTGGCCAAGATTCTTGGCACAGGGACTTCCGGTAACATTCGCGCGTTTTCAAATGTCTATAGGCTTTCTATGATAAACTTCGTCAGCGGCTTGTAGTGTCATATTTTGTCATCGATTTTTGCAAATAAAAGCATCATTTTAAATATTTTTCTTTCATATCTGCATTTATTTGTTATATGGGTTTCTTTTGCGAAGCGACCCAATGCTGGGCTTCCGACACAAACCGAAGAAATTACGCTAAATACACATGGATTGAAATTTTGTAGATAGTATACAGTGAAATCAAGATGGATCCCGGAAGTCGGCCTGCCAAAGCCAAAGTGCGTGATATCGATATCACAAGGTTATATCGGGTGATATCGGCTATATCGGCTATATGCTTCTAAATAAAAATACAAAAATAAAAAGATAGGGAGAATTCAATGCGCCCTTTAAGGGGAACGCTATTGACGTATTATGTTTGTAACAAAATACACTACGGTATGTTGATTAACTATGTTGATCGCCCTTTCTTTTCATTGAATGATTATGCGAGCACAAAGCGTTTGTCATGATTAGCTATCCTTTTTAATTCTCATTATTGCTATTCATGTCAATGAAAAATGATAATATTCCTAATTGCTTTGTTCGGATATAAAATTTTGGGGGCCAAATAACTGCATTCCAAGGGGAACTGATTATTGGAAATAAATTATTCTATAAGGAAACGTTCATGGTTATAGAACATGACCTTCCACTAATGGATAAGATAGTAAAAAAAAAATTATGATGATGATGATTATGAATTTAGATTTCAAGGCGTTTCTCACGCCAAATAGATTTTGCTATAGCGTCAAACAAAATTGATAGGCGGGTTTACTAAAGATGGAAATTATATACGTTATCTACAGACAGAGGTTGTTTTTGACAACCGAAAATCCTGCTCGAGGCTTGCCCGAGATAGCAACAAGAAATGCATGCAAATTTGACTCCATGTCAAGTTGTTCCAAGTGGTAGCCAAAACATATGCTCCAGGCACATACAATCGGCTTCAATTTCACAAGTCGTAGATTGTGCATTTGATCCAAGGCAAAGGATTTATAACATAGTAGACTTGTTTATAAACTGCTACTAATATGTTTAAAGGTGCCATAAGTTTCACAGTATATAAGCAATTTTAAAGCAACCTAAGGAACTTTTTTTGACGTGTTATGTTAGTATCAAAATACACTTTGTTATGTTGGTAGCCAATTCTTTGTATTAAATGATTATACATGTATGTGAACACCAGGCCTTTTAATTCCCATTATTGCTATCTCACGCCCAAGGAAAATATTAATAGGCATAATCGCTTTGCTCAGATATGAATTGTTTTTATCAAAATAACTTAATTCCAAGGAGAATTGACTATCCAAAATATATTAGTTTCTAAGGAAACGATCATGATTATACAACATGACCTTCCACTAATGGGAAAAAATCTAAAAGGTTGCTCTCGTCAAACAGAATTAATAGGCGGGTTTTGTATACAAAAGTATACGTTCTCTATACACAGTGGTTGTTCTTGACAACCGGAAAGCCTGCTCCGTTGCCTAAAGATAATAAGGACCTTTAGCATGACGACGGTATGGCCAATCACAACCTTATTTTTCAAGCGCGGGATAATCTAGTGGGCCGCTAAGGTTGAGACGAACTGTTAACAAGATGGGAGTGCCAATCACAACGTTAGCTTCATGGTTCATTCAAGAAGTAGTGTTGTGTTGGTGCACCCTTCTGGAACGGACCTTTGAGCTAACGTTGTGATCAGCCCTACCGTATTCTATGCTAAAGGTCCCTATTGTTGCCTCTCTTAGGGGGTGTTGTTCAAAAGTAACTTCAACTCAACTGCAACTTTGCATGATTGTAACGCGCATTTTAATTAATGCACAATATGCGCATTTAACAAGACGCGCATGAAACAAGGATTTTGATTTGCACGTTCACATCAACTGCATCTTGCGATTAATCGCCACTTTTGAGCAACACCCTTATGGCCCGGGCTCACCAAATAACGGCACAGCATCACGGCACGGTATTTAGGCGATATCTGCCCTGTAATTGGCCAATTTTGAAGCATCCTTTGCGCAGAGGAGCGCTCTGACCAGTAACAACCAAGATAGCGCGTAAATACCGTGCCGTTACGCCGTGCCGTATTTGGTGTGCCCGGGCCTTTAGGCATATTATTCTACGGTCCCAATCTATCATTTTCCCGGTTTGTTTTATTAGTATTATTCTTCTTTTTTCTTTTTGTATTATTATTATTTTTACTTTACTTGATGNAAGAGAGGGGGGGGGGGGGGGGGGGGGGGGGGGGGGGGGGGGGGGGAGAGGGGTATCAATAAACAAACTTTGTAGGAAATGTTATAGCTTGTTTGTAAGACTCATCACGATTCATGTGTGAATTAACACACGTCAAATGATGAATGTCACGTATTTAAAGTCGCACGAGTCCAGACTATTTAGGATATAAACTGAATGCAAAAATGACCAATTCTTATTTTGATAACTAAAGTGTCCTTTTAAATCATTGTATTGAGGAGCATCCTCTTTCCTATTATTCTGAACTTTAATTGCAGTCAAATTGCAAAAATAGTATCTGACGGATAACACACTGCCAAGCATTTCCACAAAATTAAGGCTCGGCAAAATCAAGATATTTTTGTCAATAAATGCATGTCCATGCGCAATGTAAACAGGAGTCTGAATTAAGATTTATATAAAAGCTAAAGTATAGTTTCATTGTACGTGAAAACCATATCATAATCATAATTCCGACTCGTGATGTACCTTGCCCCCCCCCCCCCCCCAAGGAAAAGGAAAAAGAAATTGCAACTTTTAAAAAGTTGCAATTTTCCTCCTTATTTACGGATGAAATATGAGATTATGGTCTCGTTTTAACAGAAGCAGGAAAATGATGAGTAAAACAGATAAATTTTGAAGAAAAAAATCAGACAGGTAATAAAAAATAAGTAATGATTTTTTAAAGATTTGAAAATATGTGCAAATCAGCGTAAATATTGTGACATCATGGGTGCACAAATAAACCAAAGTTTTCATTATATATATTTACAAAACGTTGCAAAGTTTGTATGAATGTAAATATGCAAATAGTGGATCTACATATCTATCATAAAGATATCCTTCGGTTTTGAGGAAATCATATTTTTGGAAAAAAAGTAATATTTTATGACATTGATATGAATGTAATAAATGGTCAGTTGTGCACCTATGATGTCATCAGTTGCAAATTTGTCTAAATATATAAACATTCATAACTTTCTTATTAGTTGTCTAATTTTTCTCAAACTATTTATCATTCTGATCATCTATTTTTCTGCTCCTGTTGAAGAAATATTCTTTTTTGGATAGACTTTCCTTTTAAAGCTCAAGTAGAGTATGGGTAAAAACAAATGTTTATGTCCACACATTTTATTTTCAAATTGAAATGAAATGAAATAAAGTATCATGAACGTAGTGCACAAAGTATTATGTGAAAAATAATGAGTTTTGGTAAAGCTACAAACTAATTACAATTTTCCTTAAAAAATCTCAGTTTGCAGGTATGTAACCCATATTGAACCAACATTTTCTTTCTTGATAAAAATCACCTTCTTATGCACAGAATTAGATGAAAATTTAAGAATTATTTTTTGTGTGTGTTTGCATTTTCATCACTCTTTTGTCAAATCACGGAAATAACCTAGCATAATACCCGATTACAAACAAAATAGCATTATTACCAAGAGAGGGCGCTAAATATGACTTAACGGTCAAATTCAATTTTTTAAAGGAGAATCAGAGCATTAAAAAGATGTACTCGACATGTCCATGTTGTAAAAGTATTCTACATTCAATTAGGCTAAGAAATTTGTTTGGATGCCCTCAACTGACCGACCCTCTAAAAATGGTCTGTCTTGAACCCTTTTTATGGGGGGGGGGGGGGGGGGTCATCGGAATATTAAAAAAAATCATAGTAAAATTATCAATCACCAGGAAAAAAAAATATTTCTAGATGTTCTTTGGCTTTTCATTCCTGTTCAAGCCCAATTTTCCGCATGAATCATAGAGACTGTGTTCAAAGAATTAAAAAAAAAACAATACTACTATACGGATCGGAGGTATGGGGTGCCTTTGTTTTCAGGACCGACCGAGGCCTTGTATTTCAATACAATGGCACCAGATGGCCTTTGGCTCCGCAAGTCCGATTTAGGTTCCATGTTAGCTTTTAAGCTATGCGTGTGCATGCTTTTGTGTGTCCGTCTCAGTATTTCGCTGTGTGAACTAGTGTTCGTACAAGTCGCCTTTTGATTTTTCAAGAGAATCGAGTAGCTCTAAAAAGTCAATATTTTGAAAACTAAACACCTTTTTATTGTCATGGAGTATTTAGAAGTATTAGCTTTATGATAGCAAATAATTTCATTTTTTTGGCCTCAGATACTCTTTAAAGGTCCACTATTATGAAAATACAAGTTGATCTGTATTGGTGTATTATACCATTACCCTTTTTACTGAAAGAGAGTCCAAATGTGTTTCATATATTTTATAATATTTTTTCTTCATTTTTATGTTGGCTTAGTAAGGAACGCCCCTACAAATTTCTTTCCAATGTCAATCCTGTTGTGACATCACACAAGTCAAGTTTGTTCACCTCTCTATCAGAGCTGGTTCTGTAAATACCAAAAGGAAATATGTGGATCAATGCAGGTATTTAAATTCAGGTAATTGCGCATTCTAATTCCCTTTCATGGACCCACATATTTCCTTTTGTTATTTACAGAACCAGCTCTGAAACATGATTTAGAAAGGTGAACAAACTTGACTTGTGTGATGTCACAACATGATTGACATTTGAAAGAAATTTTTAGGGGCGTTCCCAACTAAGCCAACATAAAAATGAAGAAAAAATATTATAAAATATATGAAACACATTTGGACTCTCTTTCAGTAAAAAGGGTATTGATAATGGTATAATATATCAATACAGACTTGTATTTTCATAATAGTGGACCTTTAAATATTTTTGATTCACTACAGCACCATCAGAAGATGAAGCCACCTGCAGGTTGACTCAAGGTGACGTCTTAAAGTGTCTCAAAATTATGTCACCCAAATCTAATGACGTCATCCAAACGGTTCCCAAGAGAATTCCACGTGGTCATCCATTGGCAAGCATTCCAAAGCTGAATGGAATTTATCAGCATTTGATGTGCGCCATGCCAGGTAAATTTTGGGGTCTTCGATCCAGCTTTCAGCTGTCTGATTTTGAAAAGATATTTACCCTGGACGAATATATAGGCCAGTTTACTAAGACCATACTCAAATCTAGTTTTCGAAAGCGGCTTCCACTAAACTAGTTTCCGAAACCGATTCGAAATGCCAGTTGTGTCCCGTTCAAATCTAGAGGCACTCGAAGTGGATTTTAAGTGTATATCACGCAAAGGGACTCTGTTGCTAGGCGGCGGATATATAGCTGGTCATACTCTTCAAGCGACTCCCGATGTGCTCTCCTAGCTTGACTACACGCATTTATAAGTCTTGCGAGCGCTTTGAGTTTATCTGAACATGACGGTTAATCCACGCCAAAAATAACTTGCTTTGATAAGAGCGCAACAAAGACTGTTTGAGTGAAATTGTACAATATATTAGAAAGCTATGAAATATTTGAAAGATATCGAAAGACATGACCTGACCGGAGAGTATTAATACTCTCTGGACAGGACATGTTAATGGCGCACGTTCGTTACTTTTCATTAGAGCATGAAAAGCAATAAGATTAAATATGCTTGTTGTATATAAGAAACGAACATACGGACATCATGTTGCGTTACCAAAAGTTGCCAATTTGCTTGAAATATAACTCTTTTGACATTCCTTTAGCTTTAGATATTTTTCTAATATTCAAAACTATGTTATTTATTGTCTGATTTCGTTCAAACTATTTTTGATCCGTTTGTCTAATTTTTGAAACAAGATTCTTCTTGGAGAAAGTCGGAGAAAGAGTGATCTGAACGCAGAGCGATCATTTCTTCGATCGTCTCCTGACGTCAGCTAGGCCCCAGTCACATACCGTATAACATGTACAAGCCCCGATCGAACACGATTCAACCCGACTCATTGTTCAATTAACAGTTAACCTGCACCTTAAGAAAGAGCTGAGTTGATTCGTGTTCAGTTGAAGTACCTATGTGACTAAGGCTTTCAGGGTTATATAACCATTCCCCCTAATTTGTGACATAAATCCATATTGCCGTCGTCATCCCCCTGTTGCTGAACTTGGCAAAACCCTGCCAGGTAAAACATGAAAGACAGCATCACATCAATTCAATGTTTTGGTCACTAATGAGTTTTCAAAATTGGTGAACGAATGCTTGTATAGACGGAAGAAAACGAGTGCGCATCTGATGTTTGCACATCACTTTCACACTTTTCATTCACTGCGCATATATCAGGTGCGCAATCGAAATGTACCGTCCACGAGCCTCCGTGCACCAATTTCGAAAACACTCTATTCATAGAGCGTGCGCCCCATAAATTGGAGATCTACTTTAATAAGGTCAAGTCAAACCAAAGTCTAATTTGGTTTAAATAGGACCGTCTGCCTTTTCCATTTGTCAGGCGCTCGATGGCTACCCTGGGTAAATAAGAGATGATGTCATTAGTAATTACCGAAATGTGACTTTTTCCATTTTACTTTAGACTGTATGTCGAATCCGTGTCTGAATGGAGGCTCCTGCGTAGAAACATACGACGGATACGAATGTACTTGCTCTGAGTGTCACCATGGCAATAACTGCGAAGGTATTGGGGATGTTGTTCAAATGTTGCAATTGATCGCAAGTTCCAGTTGATTGGAACGCGCCAATCAAAATAATTGTTTCATGCGTATACCGTGCGCGAATGAAATTACGCGTTACAATTTAGAAAGTTGCAGTTGATTTGCAGTTGATTTTGAGCAACACCCCTTAGTGTGTTATTTTAATTGGTGGAAGGTGGCGTGTATTTTTGCGCAGGAAATGAAAAGTGCGCAAGTGATTTGCGCATTACTTTCCAAAAGTCACAACGGTCATTTTGTGAGCAAGGGGTTCTCAAGTACAATGTAACGAAATTGCTATAATGCCAATCTTCAGAAACCCAATCAAATAAATACAACAGGAAAGAGTCTAATTCTCGATTTCTATTTTTTTTTTCTATATTTCACCTTGTGTTCGTAGTTTTATTTTTTCCATTATTGAGTTAGATAAAAGAATCTCGAATCTTGAACACAATGTACATAATCATAGCGGCAAAGAGTCTGACCATTGATCCAAGTAAGAATGTTATGTTCATTCCATATCCTAAAAAGTACTCGTGTAATTTTCAAAATGTTACAATTTAATGCATCATATATGCTCCTATAAGCTTAGACGAGCCAAGTAATAGATAGACATTGTCTACATCGTTTTACTGAACGCTTTCCCGTTAAGAAGTTGAGGTACTTTCAAGAATAACATTTTGTTGTATTGAACAATACGTTAAAAAAAAACATTATTACTACATTGTCAAAAAAACGAGTTAAAATATCAAAGATGATAAATTAATTCACCAACGAAGACATGCAGGCGAATCTGTGTGATATCAAATTCCCGGAGATGTGGAAAGAGTCACAGGATCCGGACGGGATTCGAACCCATGACATCTCTGTTCTAGACGGGTGTCAACACCGGGGTACCCGCGGAGTGATCGGATTCATATTAAGGATGATATAAAATGTATAAGTTCATTAGTTTAGTAGTTAATCCTAATTTTACAAATTATTTGATTATGATTTACTACCAAAGTGATGAACTTCTTCTCGCCAAATTGTGTTTGTAAGCTGCTCAAAAGGGGATGGGGTACAGAAGGTCCAGCCCCCCCCCCCCCCCCTGCGGATCTCAAAATCCTGAGCTTACGCATGCTGTCTAACAATAAGATACGCGAACATAATTATTAATCGCATTTTAAATTTGCTGGAGATAGTCGAAGTTCACTGCATCACTTCATATTTTTCTTCAAGTAATACGTTTAATGCTGTTGCAAACGACCATCTTTTCTACCAGATCGCACTCATTTGAAAGACTGTGGTGAGCTCTTTGATGCGGGTCATGTTACAAATGGAGTCTATCAGATCTGTGTGGAGTCTTATGCGACCAATCCCATTGATGTCTACTGTAATATGCAGGACCAAGGCAACGGATGGCTGGTAGGATCTATTGCTGGCTAGCTTTGTTTCTATATAAATATATTAAACTTCTCAAAAAGTTGGTAAACCTAAAAGTATAGGATCTTCTTTTCTCCATGCATATCGAGCCTCATTGATAAAAAAAACAAACATGGGCGCTAATGCACTTTGGTATCCAGTCAAACATTAACCCTAATTCTAAGGCTAACCCTAACCCTAACCCTAAACCTAACCCTAACCCTAAATCCTAACCCTAAACCCTATAAAATATACCCTAACTTAGGCTGGATACCAAAGTGCATTAGCACCAAAACATGTTTCATAATTTGAAGGATAACTCACACCTTTGCGTTTTTAGCCTCGGCGTCGGCCCATTTTTTTTTAGATTAAAAACGCTCCCTTGACCCACAAAGATGCGATCATACTGTGGACTACGATCGTTGAGCACAAGGCAAACCTCGCCGTCTGATCCGCGTATGCTGTGCGTCCAAGGAGCGTTTTGAATTCCAAAAACGCTGGACCGATGTAAGCTAAAAACGCAAAGATGTGAATCGGCCATTAAAGTGCGGTATGGCGTGTCATCCCGTAGGACGTTCGTGCCAAAATTGATTTTTTGGTTGATAATGGGGGACAAATTTTCCGTCCCCTCCATCCCTCGTGGGGGTCCATTTTGGTGCCATATTGACTGTACTAATTAAAAACCCAATGGGGAAATAACGTGTTATCAACACTATTCGTAGGAATTATTTTGCCAATTTCCGTTAAATGCTGTTCAAGATGTACAGCAATAGATATATGATAATATTTTTTAATGAAATAATTTTCTTTCATTCAGTAGGCCTATACAGGGGCAAACTTGACAAAGATTTGCTTTAAAGGCCAAATTATCACTAAAAACATTGTGACGAATACGTTATTAAAATATCAAACATATACAGTGCTACTTTGGAGCAACAATGTAAATGATATATATATGATTATTCTTGATTTTTACATATAAAAACCACCTCTTTTCAAGGATTTCATTAAATGAAGGCACCATTTCAACAGTAGAGGGCGCAATTTCTTAAAGCAATATGATAGCATTAAAAATCCCTGTAATGTCAATTTTGGTCACTTTGGTCACTTTGACTGTATAGCGTACTTATTTTAAAAATTAAAAACCCTTCCCAGGCAAATTGCACTCAAATGCTGAATGTTTTGAAGCAAAGCACCATTGAGATAATTTCCCTCTTACAAAACAGTTACACGCTATTATATTGGTGAAGTATTTGGATAAGTGTATAACATTTCTGGGATTGATTTTTGTTTGATGTATTATTCCTGACAATGATCATAGTGAATTGAAAACTTCCAGTTAAGTTAACTCTTACACCAACAACCCGCTGCTCCCCAAACTTTACCCATAATTTGGTATATACGTTGTCCTCACCGTAGTTTTCTATATAACATCATTAGTTATTCATAAAGGTCATTTATATTTAATGGTGAGTGTTACATTACTAAGACAGGAAAACAAATGTAGATGAAGTCATGACCTCTCAACCCTCCTGTCCGCGGCTTCTTCTATATCATTCCCTTGCACCCCCCGGCCCCCTCCCCCTTCTGAATGGTAGGAGACCTAGGGGTGATGGAAAGGTATAGGAGATTTCTTTCTGTTTCTACCCAAACAATCAATATTCATTGGGAGGGCGTTGCTAGATTAATCAGAATGTTGTTTACAGAATCAGACGGTTGATTTTCACAATTTGGCTGCAACAATGCAAGGAACCAGTTGCTGCTCAGTTGCTGTTTAACAAACACAGCAATGATTGTCCCACTTTTATGGCGCAAGTGTAATCACTGTCTACAAGCCATCAACTACCAAGCTCCATCCAGTTCTTTGATCAGGCCTACATGATGTTTGCGGGATATGTCAACTGCCAGGGCGACCAGTTTGTCTGTACCCAATGGTTCATGCTCCCAGCGATGGGGAGAGTGCTGATTTTGGCTACAAAGCTGACAAAGTACCTGGATAAGAAACGAAGAAAACAATGGGAAGTGACCATGATGACAGTCCAAGGCATCGACCTTGCCTTTTAAAGCCCAAACGCCTGATCTTCGATCACCTCTGTAATCGCAGTTTTCACCCAAAGCACTGCCCGGCCACGGCAACCTTCATTGTCAAACAATTTCTTGCAAATGAAATAAAGAACGTACATAAAAGCCGGGAAGTCAAATAGATAACTTAAAGTCTTATGCTCCATTTTATCTTTCTCATGACCCTTCAGAGTCCTGGTAACGATAAGTCCGTGGCTGTGCATTGCGAAAATCAAGAGGAAATCAATTGATATTGCCCTGTAAATGTTTTCAAGAACATTCTAAAAAGGCTCCATCAACTGTTACTCAACACCCAAAATAACTTGCTTGGATTAAAAACGCAAAATTGGACGAATAAATAAAACAAAGTTTGAGCTAAATCGGGCAATGAATAAAGAAGTTAGGAATTTTTGAAAGATGATTTTTAAAAAATTCAAACAGTTATATTTTTAGCAAATTGGCAACTTTTGATCACGTGACATGACATGTTGATGACGTAGGTTCGTCACTTCTCTACAATTGGCTCATCGTATACCATTGCTTTTTAATCCCTTATTTTTTCATCTTTACAGCAAATAGTCCAGTTCGCTATGTCACGATTTTTCCCGAGTAAAAATTTTATGGAGAGTAGTAAAACTATATATTTCTGAAATCTGTAGAGAAAAACGAATTCAATAAACCAT
>BQKZ01008423.1:2962-13164 GCA_036244855.1 Temnopleurus reevesii | reverse complement strand
TGGGGGGGGGGGGGGGGGGGGGAGGAGGGGGTTCAGCGCGGGTGCGGAATGTAATGTACAAGCATCTTTTTTGTTTGCTTGTCAGAAAATATTTGAAACACATTCCGCCCCTCGTTCAGGCGCAATCCGCAGATCCTGGCTACGCGCCTGGAAACCCCTCTCTTTCGGCTAATACACTCCTTTCATTAAAGAGAAACCAACCCCTGCGATTATCGTGCTCTCATTGCATTAAGAAAAAAAATCAGATGAACAACCTCTCAAATTTGAGCAAATTCAGACAATGCGTTCCAAAGTTCTGCATTTTCAAACTCACAGAGGTATGACGATCCCTACCTCTGATGGAGATCCTGAAAACTTCACATTTCTCTTTTTTTACGGAAGAGTCAACAAGATGCCAATTTCCGTTTGGGGTTTTTATAGTAATCCATTTTTAAATATTCTATGTACAAAGTGAATGAGAAGTTGTCCGAGATGACGTCACAGATTCCGTCGGTGTTGCCGATCGCACGGATCCCCATGAGCCGCAGTGATCGTCAATTCGAAAATTTGAAAACTTTTGAACGGGTTTGCCGATTTTGCTCCAATTTTCAGAGTTTGTTCGTCTGGTCTTTCGTCATTCAATGATAGCATCACAATTCCAGGGGTTGGTTCCCCTTAAAAATAAATAAGACGTACCACGTGAATAAGCTGGTTATGATATATATTGATATAAATCTATTTATTACTGTAATATCAATTCATAAATTATATCTATATTCAAAGTATATATACACTTCTCTTCAAAAATACATTTGAATGTACAGTTAAAATATGACAAGAATCAAATAATTACGAAAATCAAGAATGATGTTACAACTTGGAGCACCCGTCATTTATGCATGAGGACGGTTATAACATTCTTTAAAGGGGAATTACACCCAGACAATAATGTACGGTCAGTAAATGAAGAAAAATCAGATGAACAAACTGTCAAAATTTGAGCAAAATCGGATAATCCGTTCAAAAGTTATACATTTTCAAAGTTATTATTTCCACCTATGCTGAGCATCCTTGAATTGGCATGCATATAGCTAATTAGCATAATCTGTGATGGCATACATGGAGAACTCCTCATTCACTTTGTATATTTTTTCTGTATACTTTTCTGGAAAAAGAGGAAAATGTGAAATTTTGTGTCCAAAGCGAATGGAGAGTTCTCCATGTTGGCAGCCATTTTGCGCCTGTACGTTTGCTAATTTAAGGAGCCCATGAGCGGTGTAAATAAAAACTTTGAAAATTCATAACTTTTGAATGGATTACCCGATTTTGCTCAAATTTTCACAGTTTGTTCATCTTATTTTTCTTCATTTAATGATAGCAATTTAATGTCTGAGTGTAGTTCCCCTTTAAAGTTACATGTAAGAATAACTCGGAATAGCAAATACATGTATGTATTTTTAAATTCCACAAAGACATTCCGAAAGTGTACAGTAAAAACTGTCTAAAGTAAAAACAATTTCCATGAATATTAGAGTCCTATGGAACTATGTCTGAGTCAGATCTCAGTGTAAAATCAGGTATTGTTTGGGGTTTCTTTTGTCTCAGGATAGAATTTAGTTCCCAAAAGAATTATTTCCGAATAAGCATGACCCGGCATTTGAAGTAGGATATTGACCTTTTTTGTAAATTTGTGATAGCTGATCCAAAATGGAAATTTCTATGCCTGTGTCTATTGCGTAGATGAAATGATAAAAAAATTATGCACACGGAAAAAAGACAATAGAAATGAGGCACTTTCTAAATGTTATCAGTAACAATAACAAATGCAATTTATATAGCGTGATCCACTCTAACAAAGGCAATCTTAAAATATATTACCCCTGCTTTAGACCAGAGTACACTAGCTCTAAAGTTATTTCGATGAATAAATATTCCTGCCTGGTACCCATTAATATCGCCTGGGTTGAGTGTTGCATAATATCGATAGATTTATTGTTGAAAAAAATGAACGTCATGGATGGGACTCGAACAGCGACCCCTACTTGCACAGGCAAGTGTCAAATCCACTGCACTATGATGTTTCCACAAATCGCGAGTAATCTAAGTGGAAATACAGTATTGGTAATAATGATCTGGACCTAATCCATTCATCTTACCAGGGTTGGGTGCAGCTAAATGCAAATGCATTTAAAGCAGATTTCGCCGTGTATTATTCTTATTTCAAAGTTTATACGAAGTTAAAGTTCATCATATGAATTGAGGTATGTCCGACATTTGAATTAAAAATTATGTGCCACATCGAAAATAAAATGCCCTTTCATTATTTCAATGGCATTATAATACTGATGATATACTAGGCATATTGGGCTACAAACAGGTATGATCTTATCCTATTCAGTAGGATCTTTAAAGTAAGAATCAGACACTTCTAGGACAAAATATTAAATTCTAACTCTTGAAATGTGACAGAAAGTGCATGGACGCTAAGAATAACAAATAACATTTTAAAACAAAAGGTTATTAATATAGATATTAGAATGGCAGCTGTACTATACACTTAATATCGAAGGATCATGGAACGCCTGCATTGCAAAAAAATCCACATATTTACTGAAATAGGGAAGGGGCCTGATACACCAGACCATCCCCGACCCACCGCCCCTAAATTCACTAAATTTACTGAAATAGGGAAGGGGGCTTACCGCCCCTAAATTCTACGTTCTCTCAGATCTAGACAAAACAATGTGTCGATTTTGTGCCTCTCAATCGTAAAATTGGTATGTACTGTACAGACAAGCAGGCAGTTGTAAAAAAAATTATTACAATTGGCGTAGTTCAAAAATCCTAAACGAAATGCGGAAAGAAAGCATTATAAATCTTCCTCCTACGAGAAAGTAACTCTTTGTAGTTTTCAGGAAATATTAGGTTGAATACACGTCAAAATTTAAAGCTTGTTTAACGTTATTGCTTAATTAGGCCATAAACGTACCACCTTTCTATACTCTTTACGTCTACAGTCTCAATTCTAGAGCAAAGATTTACATTCAAATAACACGAGAAGCATTAATCGAGCTTATTTGGCGCCCCATGTGCGCAGACGGACACCAGTGTGATTTCGATTGGGGTAGACGAAGGCCCGTTGTGCACTTGTTTTCTACTGTCCACATGTCTTTGTCCATTGGAGTCGAAAGTACCCTAATAGTGAGTTTTCGAAATCAGTGGACGGTAATAAGACGAGAGCGCGCCTGATGTGCGAAATTATGAAACATAAATCAGGTGCGCACATCAGAAGCGTCCGTCCATGCACCAAATTAAAACATCGACCATTTTCGGGGTCGACTGACGTTGAAAACGATTAGTTTGAGCTCGACGCATACACATGCTAGCGTTTAACAATATCCCTCAGATCTTATGGAGGACTGCCAAACAAACTCAATTAACGTTATGCAGTAGGCACCCATCGGCTGTTGATTGACGCAAATATGTACTAACGCATCTCAAACAAAGTTCTCGCTTCATTTAAAACTTGCGCTCGCGTTGCATAGAACGGTATAATTTACTAATTATAACTTCTTTTCGTCCATAGTATAACCTGGGTTGTCAAACGTCGGCGAAACCCTGGAGGAATTACTAACACTCTCTTTCGCGTCCGCGGCATACGGCGGCATTATCTGCTTCAAAAGCATACACGTCACGGCTACACCAACCGTAAAAATAATCACAAACACAACCATCAACGCGATAAGGTCCATTTTCACATCCAATGTCTGGATTAGGATCGCGACGGTGACCATGATTGCGTACGTGAAACCGACCCCGGACAAGTAGAGAACTTCTTTAACGACGCTGGGCGGCTGGAACGGCTCGTTAACGCGATCCTTTTTAATTTTCTTCTCAACCCATAGGAAAAACCACATCACCAGCCACGCGACGAGCACGCAAAGATACTCTGTGGCTGGTATGCGGATCATCTCATTCATGCGTATCCAGTAGCGCCCCTGACGGTCCACGAACACCCAACCGTAGACGTAGATGCCTACACCCATGTACGCAATGAACGGCAGGAACCATAGGACGCGTGGGATGTACTTGAAGATGGGAAGCCCAAAGAGTTGTGTCATGGTGAAGAGCCAGAGGAACCCGAACATGAACATCGGGTAGAGTAGGGTTCCGTCTAGTTCTGGGCCACCGGTCTGCCAGGCTACCACGGTGCCGTGGATTATGACCCAGGTTTCCAGTAAGAGGCGCCAGTACCGGTTTAGATGAACCTGTATGCATTTAGAAAAAAATGGAAGAAAGGAAGAAAAAAGAAAGAAGAAGAATTAAAGAATCTCCCGAAAGAAACATATATTTGCAGACAGAATATAGACAAGTAGACAGACTCCATAGAAGAGCATCTATGATGATGATTGTTAAATTTAGTGACTATACAGTGCCGTGGATTATGACCCAGGCCTCGAGTAAGAGGCGCCAGTACCGGTTTAGATGTACCTGTATTTGGATTAAACGGAACAAAGAAATAAAAAGATAAGAAGAATGATTAAAGAATCTCCCGAAAGTAACCAAATACATATGATTGATTGATTGATTAAATTAATTTTCGTATTGAAAACATTGACAGTTTAAAAATTCGGTGGATTGGGGTCCGTGTAAACGGAGTGCATCAGGTTTGCAGAGAAATAAACATAAGAGTAAATAATTTTCTCTGCCCTATCTTAGCTCCAGCCGAAATGTTTTCGTCAAATGAGAGCCGAAAGATCCGTTGCGTAATGTTCGTAAAATGATAGCCGAAAGTGTTTTCTCTTTTAAATCTGTCGGTGGATCTCCTCCTTCAAATGCACAAAGATCATGAGTTGCCCATGGGCCTGTAACATTATAAAATATGCGATATATTGAAAATTGATCGTATCTCTATGGTATATGTTTTTCCATAGACCTATTAGTATTCATCGTAAGCGTAATTATTGCATCTTTAATGCAGCAGGCATCATTTCTCGCAAGTCCATTGATAGTGTTAAAGGCGAGGGCATGACGGCGTGGTATTTACGCGATGTCTCCCCTGTGATTGGCCAATTGTTAAACATCCTTTGTGCTTAGCGCGCTGGCCAATAACAACCAAAGTAAATACCGTGCCATTATGCCGTGCTGTGTTTGGTGTACTGGGACCTTTAGTCTATGGTATAACTTGCGTCTTACCTGTGTGTACATCAGGCTTCCCTGTAGCATGAACATCCACGTATGTGTAAACCCAAGAGAGTGTCCAATAGTATTCTCCATCGGGTGATACCAAAACGTGTAGATGGCCGCCCAGGAGAAGGCATACCCATGATAGCGGCGAATGAGCTCTTGCGGCCCCCACGCTAGCCGCAGCTTGTTGCTGACTGCACCGGTGTCATCCTTTGACGGCCAGCCGAACGCCATCCCGCGGTTCCGGTACTCGATCATCAGCACAAACACGAGCAGCATGATTACGGAGCCCTGCGAGCTCGCCTCGGAGACGTCCTGGGCGAGCGCGTCGTAAGTCCAGTGCGTCTGTCCGAGGTGGATTAGGTGAAAGACCATGTTGCCGAGGAGAGGTATCCAGTTGAAGTACCGCATGTCTGTGGTGTACTTCGGATCGGCGGGGTTGGGGTAGACCGTTTTCGACCTCTGCGC
Source organism: Temnopleurus reevesii (assembly GCA_036244855.1). Taxonomy (NCBI): domain Eukaryota; kingdom Metazoa; phylum Echinodermata; class Echinoidea; order Temnopleuroida; family Temnopleuridae; genus Temnopleurus; species Temnopleurus reevesii. The sequence goes on along the minus strand of BQKZ01008423.1, from coordinate 7,530 downwards.
GTAGTAGATACAGCCCCACATGAAGAGCTGATGCAGCACGTAACACAACCACATGATGCCGCGCGTCAATGCTGTAACCTCCGCGGGTGGAATCTGCCAGTAGTACCACCGCGCCGACGCGCCGGAGCCGTACCGCCCAGGCACGCCGGGTTCCTCGATGTAGGGTTCGGGGAGGAAGCGCTCCTGCGATGTTTCACTCTCGTTGTGGGAGTACCCCGACTCGGCGTCCCATCCCCGGGCGTTTCCGCTGAAGATCATTGCAAGCATGAGGGCCGTGATGAAGAGGACGCCGACGTGCCAGGCGATCACGTCCCATCGGAGACCGCTGGGTGGTTTCTGGAAGGTAATGAAAATAGACGGAATGAAAATGCTTGTTTTTTTATATTAGCATGATATAATCTATTTCCGAAAAGTTAAGTAGAGCGCCAATTCAATGTGCCTTTGTAATGCTATTCAAATCAGAACCGGGTTGTTATTGTTGTGATCACATAGTTCAATACACTGCGTACGACTCTATTGTTCACGACCCACTTTATTTTGCGGAAATACTTTATATCGTGTTTATTGTACAAACAATTTCGTCAGTGTTTCCACGATGTCACATGAGAGAATCCCGGAAGCAACGCGGTCGAACGAGATTCTTTGTTCAGTTCACAGTTAGCTGCCTCAAAACAAGGAGTCGTGTCCTATCGTGTTGCTTACGGGTCCTATGTGACTGGCGCCTTACCAAAGTTATTCTAATAGCTCGAAATAATCAATATAATTTCACATTGATTGACGAACTGTTCTATTGAATTAATATGTCTTTTGATAGGGTACCTTTTAAGTTGGTGCTATGTCAGGATTTCGTTCACTTTAAGAAACACTGACATTTGGCTAGCATCTTTTCGTAAAACAATGACATTGATTATGTACGGTTTGAAAGAGGTTCATCGTGGTGAAGAATACTTGTAGAGAGTTAATCAGTGAGACAACTGATTCACTCTCTTCAATTAATAATTATGTATTCACAATCAGACTACGTCATGTAACGATAATATTATTAGAAATAAATAAAGTGCAAAGTATGCGTTCACAAGTGCCCTCTCGTGTAACGACATGGCTACTTTAAACACACTCTGTGGCTATTTCAGTAAGGAAATCGGTACCATACTTCAAGAGGTTTGGACAATTCAGGGCAGTTTCGGCCTACTGTCTGCACAGGACTCTGACAGGCAAGCTGCACATTCAAACATGCCGAATATTTAACAGAAACTTATAAACATTCTCTTTCGGAGAAGTTAATACATAGGCTTACATAAATACCGTAGTTCCGTTTTAACATTGACAACAAAAGTGAAATTGAAAAGTAGGTAGTGGTTTATGACACATTCTCATTCTCATTCTCATTGATTGCAAATTATTTGAAAATCAGTTGAAAATGACAAAAGGCATATTATATGAAACAATGGTTTTGATTGGCGTTTGCCGATCAACAGTAACTTGTAATTGGTCGCAACTTCTGAGCTGCAATATAATGTTACAACCTTTTTACCGAAAGGCACTTTCCAACGGGGTGAATGACATGACTAATATATGCGGTAGACATTGGAAAATGGTTGCGTAATGACACGACATGATATGAAGTTTTCAATTACATTCGGCACAGTCACAGTCAACCGGAAGAAAAGGTCAACCAATTTTAATAGGTCAACTGCTCTCGTTCATTCACCCCGAAAATCAGCTTCGATATCAGTCGACTAAATACAGATGACGTCACTAGCACATGCAGACATGCTCTTTCATGGGCTCGTTGCAGATTAGTGCGCGAATTAAGGGAAGAGCAAGGAGTGCTCATCACAGATTGGTAGTGCTCGTCACAGACTGATCATAGCTGTGACGTATCAACGCGCAGCTACGCGCAAAATGTGATGAGTACTTCCGGTCGACTGTGACTATGACGAATGAAATCGAAACATTCATGATGATGATGACGGATCATACCTGTTTGGTAAATAGCTGTGTGCCCTCATGCGGACCATTCGATGAGCTACCGTTCTGACCCATTTTGCTCTCCGAATCTGGAATGAAACGAAAATTAAGTAAGATTTTTTTCAATAAAAATGGTCTTAAACTTACGCTCAAAATTCGAGCGATTAAAAAGTAATCTATTTCAATTTTCCCGGGGAATCTATGAATTTAGATTGACATATTCAAATCAAGTTGGATCGATTTGTATGACCTTTAATCCATTGCGAAATATATTCGAATGAGTCATCTTTATTTCAATTATATAAATAAGTCACATAAATAAGACACCGACCCAAGAAATGAAACATATTTGACTCAATTAACGTGAGGCAGGGTATACATAAATAACATTGCAGGACACAAAACATATATAAATATAACACAAAATGAATAGGTAATATAAATAGATAAATATATTAATACATTTTTAGACAAGCTGTTTTATATTAAAAAAATAGAATTATTATTATGATAATCATTATTATTAGTCAATTGAAAAAGTGAGCCCCAGCAGCACATCCTCCCGTTCCTCCCCAACCGTTCCACGGTCCCTGTATTATTTTTTTGACGGAAACATCCAGGAAGCAACGGCTAGCATTCACAGGAAGAAGTGAAGTGTTGCTTTTGCTTAATAGGCGGGTTTACTTATATATTCAAATGTATGTGCGTTTAACTTAGTTACATGGTATTCCATAGACCGGTTGATAACATGAGACCACATGGAATCCAGTTTGCATACATTACTTGTTGCTATGTCGGGCAAGCCTTGAGCAAGCTTTCGAGTTGTCGAGAACAACCTTTGTGTTAGAGGTATGCATACAATGATTTTGCATGTATTAGTAAACCCGCCTATTAGAAAGATCGCAGGGTCGTCAGGAGCTTTTTGTTCGGAGGAGGTGCGTTCCAATGGCTTTCTGACAATTCTGACCATCTTCACCCATGCAGTTTGTCCGTCACTACAGCCGTGGTGTAGTGGTTCTGACACTCGCCTTTCAGCCAGAGGGTCGTAGGTTCGAATCCCTTTAATGGTTTGATTTTTCTTCTGCAACAAAATGCTTCCACATTGTGCTGCAATCAACCCAAGTGAGGTGAATGGGTACCTGGCAGGAATATTCATTCCTTGAAATACCATGTGCGCTGGGTGTACGCCGGGCTCAAGCCGGGGCAATTATAATGCCAAGCGCCTTGAGCACTCAGCCGATCACACAGCTGATGAGGTTTGTCATCCCCCCCCCCCCCCTCTCCCGGCCAGGACGCAGCAGAATTTGGTGAAGGGGGGCCGAATTTCAGAGAGAGAGAGAGAGAGAGAGAGCGAACGAGAAGGGGGTGGGCGTGGTTGGAGAGAAAGTACAATCTTCAAATAAAATAATATTACCAGCATTTTTAGCTCAATGATATATCGATCATGGTCATATAGTATTCCAAGGACAAGTTGACAAGCAAAAATAAGAAACCACTGAGTGTGCATACATTCATTGTTTCATTTTCGCGATAAGCGCTCCCCCTTTTGTCTTCGATCTTTCTTTTGATGCGCACAATATCATCATTATACTCATTATCATTTATATCGTTAGTAATAATAAAACAGGGCCTCGTAACCATGGTAACATAAAGCTTTGCAATCGATCGTATGATTGATATCAAGCGCGAGTCTATGGGAAATCATGTACTAAAATTTGTGATTGATTGCAGACTTGTTTTATTTTACAGACCCTATAAGTGTAGCAAGAAGTACAAACAGAAGAAGTAGCAGTTGAAGTATTATTAGTAGAAGCAGTAGTATAAGTAGTATTAGTGATTTTGGTAGTCAAGTGGTAGTAGTAGTAGGGAGTAGGGGTAGGGTAGTATGTGTAGTATTAGTAGTGACAGTAGTAGTAGTAGTAGTAGTAGTGGTATAAGTACAAGTAATAGGATGATTATAGGGTAGTATAAAGAAGTAGTAGTAGTAGTAGTAGTAGTGGCAGTAATTGTAGCACAAGGGTAGTAGTAGATAGAAGTAATAGTACTAGTAGTAGTAGTAGTAGTAGTAGTAGTAGCAGTAGAAGTACAAGTAATGGGCTGATTATAGGGTGGTATAAAGTAGTAGTAGTAGTAGTAGTAGTGGCAGTAATTGTAGCACAAGGGTAGTAGTAGATAGAAGTAATAGTACTAGTAGTAGTAGTAGTAGTAGCAGTAGCAGCAGTATTATTGTTGTAATAGTAGTAGTAGTAGTAGTAGTAGTACTAGTAGTGGCAGTAATTGTAGCACAAGGGTAGAAGTAGATAGAAGTAATAGTAGTAGCAGTAGTAGTAGTAGTAGTAGTAGCAGTAGAAGTACAAGTAATGGGCTGATTATAGGGTGGTATAAAGTAGTAGTGGCAGTGATTGTAGCACAAGGGTAGTAGTAGATAGAAGTAATAGTAGTAGCAGTAGTAGTAGTAGAAGAAGAAGTAGAAGTAGTAGTAGTAGTAGTAGTAGTAGTAGTAGTAGATAGAAGTAATAGTAGTAGTAGTAGTAGTAGTAGTAGAAGTAGTAGTAGTAGAAGAAGAAGTAGAAGTAGTAGTAGTAGTAGTAGTAGTA
>BQKZ01008422.1:45705-57088 GCA_036244855.1 Temnopleurus reevesii | reverse complement strand
ATCTTACTTATTTACTCATTTCCTCATTTCTTTTTCATCCATCTCTTACCCTCCTTTTTTCTCATTTCTCTATCAATCAATTCAAACCACCCTCCCCCGCTCTCTCTCTCTCTCTCTCTCTCTCTCTCTCTGTCTCGTCCCATTATCTTTTATAAGTTCTACCATTTAAGCCAGGACAACAAACATAACAAAGGGATTTCTGAACACGAGTAATATTTTTTTTCACAAAAATATAATTTGCATCCATTCAAATATACAAACACATATTGACAGTGTAACATATAATACCGATATTACAGGTGCAATATATATTATGTAAGCATCAATGTTTTGGCACAAAACGGCATCAATGTCAAAAAGGGCGACCAGCTCTTTCAAATAGAGTTTATAATGTCCTCTCGAGCTTGAAAGATAGTATTGAGTTATTTGTTTCAGAGTCAGACTGCGATGCTTTGTAGCTTTCTGTCGAGAAGATGTGTCTTGTAATGCCTCTTCAGGTTACCCGACTGAGCAAAGGCTCGTTGACATCCTTCATGCTGACAACGGTACGGTCGTTCTCCGGTATGAGTACGGCGATGTTTGGTCAACGTCGACAGATCTCCGAAACGTTGCTGGCAGTCCTCACACTTGTAGGGTCGATCTCCTGTATGAGTGCGTAGATGAGTACGGAGAGACGTTCTCTGGGCAAAGGTCTTCGGGCAGTACGGGCATTGGAAAGGACGAGCTCCCGTATGAACTCGCTGATGAGACAAGCAGTTTGAGGACTGGGCGAACCGTTTCGGGCAAAACTTGCAGGAGAAGGGTAGCTGGCGTTCGGCATGGGTAATCACTGCCGCGTTCAGTGAAGAAACGCCAAATCGTTGACGCTTCGCGGGCATCTCGCAAACGTTCGGTGATGACTCGGAAGATGTAGGTGACCATCGTCGCTTGTCGGAGAGCCCCGGAAAGTACACAGGTGATGAAGTGGAGCTACTCGGAGATCGTGATCCTTCGGTGTCCGAGTTCGAGTACACCGAGCCGTTGAGTGATGAAGGTGCAGGCCATGATCGTTGGGATGAGGGGAGAGAGGATGGTAGTGCTTGATAGTTCATGCGAAGAGGACCATAGCTAACGCTTCCACTCGATAAGGCCGATGATGAGGACGACGATGATGATGACGAAATCAGCCAGTTGACGACGGATGATCGACGAGATGGCTTCGATGTCGCACGATCACTGCGCTGACTGGTTTCTTGTTCGCCTAGACGAGTGTTCGAATCATCGCCGGCAGGGCACAGAGGGCAGTTGGAGATGCCGCACTTGAAGACGGTAGATGGAGGTTGATGGTGGTGACGAGACCAGATGACGGAGGCGATGGCCTTGTTGAAGTCAGGTTCTCGAGTCTCGATGGTGATCGGTGACAGACCACATTTACTTCCAAGGGACAGGAGAGAAGACGCTGCATGTAGACGGTCCATGTCGTACTCACTGCGATGCGACCTGCAGATGGAAAAAAAGAGATGGAAATGATTAGTATGATAAATAAACATGATTAATATTTATAAATATTGATTTGACATCATGCAAATATTCTAATACTAAAGTGAGAATTGGTATAATACTTTTGTTGATCATTTGTTCAGAGATTTAAAAATGTAGATGGTTTTACACTGACTGGTATTATGAAAATATATTTTTGGTAATTATAGGTAAAATTAAGTTAACTATTTTTCAGTTGACAATATACATTTACAAGATGATAGAAAATTCATATCAATCTGCCATTAGTGTAAATTGTAAATTGTAAATCTAAAAAGAAAACTTAAAAATAAAATAAAATGTATACTTACATAATGTTGAGAGGTATCGGGGCCATAAGTCCAATCAGAGAAACTCAATCGAGGATCGGAACCAGTTATTCCAAAGTCTGTGATTATTCCAAGTGCTTGGTATAGCGAGATAGGAGCAGAGAATCAGCGTGTATTCGTGTTGCTCTGAAGAGGTGTAATGGTCAGAATGATGGCTTTCTGCCATCTCCTAGCCATATATCCAACCTGGAACATTAAAGCTGACATTGTAATATCACACTTCCTCTCCATAAAGACAACGATCCTTCATAGAAATCGGCATTACGTCAAACGCACCTGAAGCACTGTGTATCATAATAAAACAGGAGCAGGACCGGGATCCGGTGCTCTGATTGGTCAATAGTTTATTGCCGCGGTAACTTCAATGAACTTGGAGCGAGTGGCCGTCACAGTCCGAGACACCGTGCATTGTTCGACCGTGCTCGTCTATGGTTCGGCCGTGTTGTCAGAAGTTCTACGGAAAACAATGGCTTCAAACGCAGCGGTACCCGTTAAAGATCCAGGACCGTTTAACTGATAGACAATGATTTTTCCTTGGAAGGATGTGATATAATAGAAGACCCAAGAATAGCCAAGTAACGTACTGAAAAGAAGCATTCATATTGGTCTTCTTTAATGGACATGAACTGCTCTGGTCATTTGATCAGTTCCAGTATGATTCATGTTCGGATCGTGGGAAAACTTCTTATCTTGCCTCTTCGCCCAACGAATTCGAATGTTGTTGGTTTGCCCTGGCCTCTAAACTTTCAAATCTGTGTTATCTGTGCATTTGTTCTTGTAAATTAAACGTATTTTCCTCTAAACAAATTGGTTAAAATGCAAATGGGAACTATAATTGGGGGAATTGTTTATTTCTAAATGTGCAAGCGTTTAACCAACTAGTAAACCATTAATCTACTTTTTGTTTCTAGACTCTATGATTTACCGTATCAAATTTTTTTCACTTTATTGGTTGAATCTGATGTTAAAATGTAAACCATGCATATAGATTTCATGACCGTTTGATACCTCCTTCCATAGACCCACCACCTCCGAGGTGGTGGTATAGGTCTATGCTCCTTTAGTAATCAGGTAATCAGACTGGTAATGGACGGTTATCGGGTTATAACTTAAACCGGCCTACATGTATACAGGTAATAAAGTATAAAGCTAGCACCTAATGAATATAATTCTTTACCATAATATACCATATACTATCACTCATTTCATGGTCCATTCTTCCAACAAACCACGAGATATCATTTAGAAAATAAATTAATTGAATCAGGTAAAAAGATGATTTACCATTTAAATGTATGGCAAATTTCCTGAAGTTGTACACGTTCTAAATTGTAATTTTCTCTTACTATTTTTGAAATAAATTATGTTTTACAAGATGCACAGTTTAGGAAAAAAAGGTTTTTAGTCGTTTTGTTACATCTTGTGGATATTTTATTGATTAATTGCGATTCATAAAGATGAAAATTCTACATTTTTACACAAGAACGCTGGATTAGGTTGTACCATTTTTGTATTTGTTGTCTACCTGGTGTTAGGTGAATTGAACGCATCAAAGAGCTGCTCTGATGCCGCATGTATTTAATTACATATCATTCATATCGAATCGCAATCTAAATATGTAGAGGCGAGTATACATTGTAACAGGTACACAGGTCTATACATTCAGACTAAAAAACTCAAATTTTTCATTGAAAAAAATAATATTATGGAATCTTCAAGCAAAACCTTCGGTCTCATCAATAACATCAAAGAAGTCGAGGCTATCTAGTATTTAATTGACCATTTAAATGTTTTGCTTTATTCGTCATGTAAATTGAATAAAGGCTCTGAACATGAAAAGAAGCTCCAAGTCATAAATCCAGTCTTCATCCATTCAAACACTGCAATAATCCATGTAATCCTCGTCGGGCATCTATTCAAGATCGTGGGAAAGTTCACGAAACTGTGTAGAAAATTGCAGGGTTGGTCTGAGGGGTAGGTTTTTTTTATTGATTTGTGTAGTTATATTCAAATTACTTAGAAAGATGGGCTTCTGTGTGCAGTGTTCTGTGAAACACCGACTAGACGAAGATTACTTTTGATATCAGAGGTGACTCACAGAACGGGGTTTCCCGGGAACACTTACTGAAAACTTAAAAAGAAAACTGCGATAATTTTCATTTCAGCTTATAGATTCATCAATACCAGGAACATTAATGAAAAATAAAAGGTTATATTTTCGATGGTACCTACGTATCATCAGGAACATCCTTGGAAATATTTAAATAATTTTTGAAACACTAATATGCATTCAAATATTATAACTCAATCAATGAAAAATATACATAAAAACACACAAAATTACAAACTTGAAAAATTACTTCTCTATTTTCATCTCATTACCAATGGACATAGGGTAGTGATTCTCAGTTTTATATTGTGAATGTTTTATTAGTGATTGAGTTAGAATATTTACGAAGCTAGAAATATCATATTCCTCTCAATGAAAACGTGGCGTGGACGTCCCTGCTTCATAAAACCAGCGTTCCGTTAAACGACCATGAGCTATTGTATTAAATACAGCGATAACAGTCCCACGCGTTCTGATTGGTCAATAGTTTATTGCCCCAGCGAAATCAATGAACTTGGGGCGTGGCGACCGCCCATTTGTCCGAAACGGGTCCATTGTTCATTTAAACAGTATGTACACGCTGGACAATAAGAAAATGGCTTCATACGTATCGGGACTGAGTGTGTCGGGCCAGTTATTCTGTTTGATGATCCTGCATTGCCCCGACTTTATTCAGCTTTTGCATAATCTAACGCAACGTTGTTAGAACACCCTTGCTTTTAGAGTTATTGTCTAAACGGGGCCGGGTGGTGGTGGTGGTGCCTCCCTGATCTAAAGCAGTATCGTTAGGCCAAGAGAGCACATCATACGATTGAGTATTTCTGTATTTAAGATCGGCTTACACATTTGTGTTTTTTTTTAATTAAAACCGCTAACTTTTCACTTCTTTCTGAATACAGATGAGTTCTTTCTTTCTCTCTGTCCCCTTTGACCCCCCCCCCCCCCCCATTCGATAGCGACAACAAACTGGAGAAAGAGTAAATAGAATTGGGGAGAGTAAAAAAATAGTGAAATTGACACAGAGAATATGGAGAAAGAAAATAAGGGAGGGTTAGCGAAATCGAAAAGGAGAGAGTAAGATGGAGAAAGCTAGATTTAAAAAGATGGAGATTAAGTGGAGATATGAAGAGATCGAGAGAGAATAAAACAAAGAAAGCAAAATTGAGCGTGCAAAATGGAGAGGCCCAACTGTAGAGGTTGAATTAGAAATAGGAGAGAATGAAATAGAGAAATAGAGAGACAGTGAGAGAGAGAGATGGCGAGGGCACGGTTGAGAAAGTGCAGTTAAGAAAGAGAGGGGGGCTGATAAAGTGGAGAGTGTTATGGAAAGACAGCATATTCAATGAATTTATTTAAAATCTCTGTATTTTACTAAAACACATAATTTCTCCTTTCCTCATTTTCTCTCTCTCTCTCTCTCTCTCTCTCTCTCTCCTTTATCTCCCATTCAGCACACTCTTCTCCTTTTCCCAATCATTTTCTCTCTGCTTTCATTCCGCATAACCTCCCTCTTTCTGTTTGTTTCTCTTTCTTTTAATTCACTTAGCATCCTTCAAGTCGCCTATATCTCTTTACTGTTTTTTTCTCTCTCTCCCTTCAACCCCACCTCTCCCACTATCAAGCTCTCTCTTTCTGTTATGTAATTCGACATAATCTTATTCATTCCCATCTCTCTCTCTCTCTCTTCATTCAATTCACCCCTTCTCTCTTTCTCTATCTTTCTTTAATTCTCTCTCCGATTATCTAATTCACTCCCGCTTTATCTATATTTCTCCCTTTCTCTCTAAATATACATATTTCTCTCTCTCTCTCTCTCTCTCCCGGTTTATTTATCTATATATCTCTCTCTTCATTTCTCTCTCTCTTATTCTTTCCTTCACCGCCTCTTTATTCATCTCTCTTCCTCTCCCTCCATCTCTCAATCTTTCTCTCCCCTTTGCTTGCCCCGACCCCTCTCCCACTATCCACTCCTTCGCTCCCATGCTCTATAATTTATGACAAAAACAAATGAATCTCAGAAATGGAGTAATATTTTTTCACAAAATATAATTCACTCTCATTCAAATATACAAAAGCATATTGGCATGAACATATAATATCGATACAAAAACGGTGATGCAAGATGTAGACATGAATTCTTTGGCACAAGATGACATAAATAGCAAGTAGAGCGACCAGCTCTTTCAAATGGAGTTTATAATATACTCTCAAGCATGAGAATAATATTTAGCATTGAGTTTTTGTTTCAGAGTCAAACTGCGATGTTTTGTAGCTTCCTGTCGAGAAGATGTATCTTGTAATGCCTCTTCAGGTTACCCGACTGAGCGAAGGCTCGTTGACATCCTTCATGCTGACAACGGTACGGTCGTTCTCCGGTATGAGTACGGCGATGTTTGGTCAACGTCGACAGATCTCCGAATCGTTGCTGGCAGTCCTCACACTTGTAGGGTCGATCTCCTGTATGAGTGCGTATATGAGTACGGAGAGACGTTCTCTGGGCAAAGGTCTTCGGGCAGTACAGGCATTGGAAAGGACGAGCTCCCGTATGAACTCGCTGATGAGACAAGCAGTTGGAGGACTGTGCGAATTGTTTCGGGCAAAACTTGCAGGAGAAGGGCAGCTGGCGTTCAGCATCGGCAATCATCGCGGTGTTCAATGAAGAAACGCCAAATCGTTGACGCTTCGCGGGCATCTCGCAAACGTTCGGTGATGACTCGGAAGATGTCGGTGACCATCGTCGCTTATCGGAGAGCTCGCGATAGTACGAAGGTGATGACGTGGAGCTGCTCGGAGATCGTGATCGTTCGGTATCCGATTTGGAGTAGACCGAGCCGGTGAGTGATGACGGTGCAGGCCATGATCGTTGGGATGAGATGATAGAAGATGGTAATGCTTGAGAGTTGATGCGAAGAGGACCGTAGCTAACGCTTCCACTCGATGAGGCCGTTGATGAGGACGACGATGATGACGAAACCAGCCAGTTGACGACGGATGATCGACGAGATGGTTTCGATGTCGCACGATCACTGCGCTGACTGCTTTCTTGTTCGCCTAGACGAATGTTCGAATCACCCCCGGCTGGGCACAGAGGACAGTTGGAGATGCCGCATTTGAAGACGGTAGATGGAGGTTGATGGTGGTGACGAGACCAGATGACGGAGGCGATGGCCTTGTTGAAGTCAGGTTCTTGAGTCTCGATGGTGATCGGTGACAGACCACATTTACTTCCAAGGGACAGGAGAGAAGACGCTGCATGTAGACGGTCCATGTCATACTCACTGCGATTCGACCTGCAGATGGAAAAAGAGGAGATGAAAATCATTAGCATTATGTTCATAAAAAGCCGGAAAATGTTATAAATATAAATGTTAAGAATATCTATGTTATTTGAAATCATGCAAGTGTATTTGATGTTGAAAATATAATCGGCAAAATACATTCTAACTTTGGGTTTGGCTTGGTTTAGTTTTATTCTCCGTAAAGTAATAATATCTCAAAATACACAGAATATCCTTTACACATACAAAACTAATAAAAGTATAACTACAAATAATTGAAACGATAAAATTACTATAAAATTGTATTGCTTTAAGTTCCCGAGTCATTTATATTTTCTTTTAATGAAAAAGTTATAGACCTGATTGAATTATCCTGTTGTCAATCTTTGTGAGGCATAGTGTAATTTGGCAAGATGTTTGGAAAAACCGATTTCTGGGAACAAATACTTACATGATGTTGAGAGGTATCGGAGCCATAAGTCCAGTTAGAGGAACTCAATCGAGGATCAGAACCAGATGTTCCAAAGTCTGTGATTATTCCAAGTGCTTGGTATAACGAGATGAGAGCCGAGAATTAGCATGTATTCGTGTTGCTTCGAAGAGATGTAGTGGTCAGAATGATGGCTTTCTGGCATCTCACAGGCATATATCCAACCTGGAACATTAAAGCTGACATTGTAATATCACACTTCCTCTCCATAAAGACAACGATCCTTCATAGAAATCGACATTACGTCAAACGCACCTGAAGCACTGTGTATCATAATATAACAGGAGCAGGACCGGGATCCGGCGCTCTGATTGGTCAATAGTTCATAGTTTGGTAACTTCAATGAACTTGGAGCGAGCGGCCGTCACTGTCCGAGACACGGTCCATTGTTCGACCGTGCTCGTCTATGGTTCGGCCGTGTTGTCAGAAGTTCTATGGAAGACAATGGCTTCAAACGCAGCGGTACCCGTTAAAGATCTAGGACCGTTTAACTGATGGACAATGCTTTTTCCTTGGAAGGGTGTGGTACAATAGAAGACCCAAGAATAGCAAAGTAACATACTGAAAAGAAGCTTCTATTTTGGTCTTCTTTAATGGACATGAGCTGCTCTGGTCATTTGATCAGTTCGTATGATTCATGTTGAGATCGTGGGAAAACTTCTAAAAGTTTGCTTAGTTTGCCCCGAGGTAGTATTTTCGGTTCACCCGACGAATTTGAGTTTTCTGGGGTTTAGCTAGAGAGATATGTGAAATGATTGTGGGATTTGTGAAACAAACATGAAATTTGGCACACGTGTTGATTATGTCTATTTGATAAATTTTAGAAGTGAGGGCATCTCTGTATCGGCCTGTTACAAAAATGGCGGCCATTTTTAAAATGGCTGCTCTCATCAACATGAACATTAGTAGTATTCTAAGTTTTTTTCGAATTTACAAATGAATTTTCATATCATTCATGGTACACAACAAGAATGGGTATATGCACTAGCATTTATGAATGCAGGGTTAACTTTTTAAACCTAAATATTCACAATTTCTTTAAAAATGGCCGCTATAGCCTATAACTGAATTTGAAATTTTGGGATGTGTTTGCATATGGTCTTAAAAAAGCGAAACTAGCCTCCAATGTGTTTATTTTGACATATAAAACATCTTCATAAAGAGTTCATAATACTGTTTTACATATTTCATGCATCTATATGCATAAATAGTAAAATGAATACTCAATAACTATAGTTATAGCAAAATTCACCTTAAGAGGGCGCCAAACAGAAAATAAAAAATATATATTTTTCTGTAATATTCCCTCAGAATTTTTACTTTTATGCACAAAATATATTTTAGCAAACCTACAGAGCTTGGAGAAAGTGGGAAGACTGCTTTAATGACACTGTGGAATAGTATAAAATGTTAGATTGATGATTGGTAATAATCTCTTTGAAAAATAAAATAAAAGGGAAAACAAAAAGAATCAATATTTTTGTCAATGTTGGAAAAATATGGCAAAGATGAATAATATGTCAAAACTCATTGAACTCACTTTTGTCAAATTTGCAAATTGAATACCTACTTGATTTTTCTTTAATTTGTAGCTGCATCGGATTAAAAATGTAAGAGAGATGAACGATTGCTAGGAGGCATATTTTGCCCATTGGTAATGTTAATGTTAATGTTACCCACCTCCCTCATCGGCACTGTCACATGAATTACCCTCAATCACATATTAAAAAACACCAAAACTAATATCAAACAAAGAAAAACTGCGTCCTGCATCTACAAGCAGACTGGTTTGCAACTCCATTTATAACTGTCAAACACATCATCTCCTTACGCTTCTCGGCAGTGTTGTTCACTTTTTATCTTAGAGTATACTGCGTTAATGTTCTTCCCCAGATATTTGGAAAAATCCTTTAACATTTTGACTATGTAGGAGAAAGGGGTTGAAGGAGAAAAATCATTACCAGTTTAAATCGAAGGTAAAATATTATACAGTATTGTGGCGTAGCTGATTTGACTCGCGTCGAAATTTTATGGTAAAAAGTTGTGCCCCCAAGCTTGAATAGACGCAACACACAATGAAACCTGAAGCGTTAAAAGCTGTACCCCAGACAGCATTATTGGCACCTCGGGTCAAACATTGTACCCTGAGAGTTTTTACACTTTTGCTAAATCGATCATTCCGGCTGCGATGAAAACATTTTAATCAACCATATTGAATGAATGAATGAAAAAATTAATAAATCAATAAATATATAAAGAGTACAATTCTGGCATTTCTGTACAAATGGGTTCCCTTCGTGTAGCATTTAGTGCACGGGGGTACAAAATTTCATCCCATCTTAGGGATACGACTGTGAACCATCAAATTGCCCCCACCCCCCTTAGTGTTACAAGTTTTTCGTGTGTGTACATTCCTCACCTTGAGATTAAATCTTAAAATCTAGAACGGATTTCATTCAGTTGAATGCCTGCGTAATGCATTTCAAACGATGTTATCTTTCATGTCTTAACCATTGTTTTTCATTGAATCTGTAAAATGTTCTGCTAATGCCTGATTCCGGTGTTGGAATAACCGTTAGTGATAATGTCACGAACTGCCTGAAAAATAGGAATAAAAGCCAAACGGCGCCATTTTTTATATTTTTACAATTTGAACATTTGTCTCCAAAAGTAAAGTTGGATGTAATCAATGGAAATTTTGATTTGAATTTAAAAAAATCGCAATGTATACTGCTAGAATCCCATTGAACCTAGCAAAATGATACGTGTATCTTTTAAGGACATTTTTACCTTCGATTAACAAAACTAATGAAATTTTCCCCTTCAACCTCTTTTTCGTATATATTCAAAATGTTCAAGGATTTTTTCCCAAATTTCTGGGGAAGAACATTAACCCAGTATACTGTAGGATAAAAGTGAACAATAATGCCAGAAGCGTTAGGAGAGGCCTGTATGGCAGTTATACATGGAGTTGCAAACCAGTCTGCTTGTAGATGCAGGACTTAGATTTTTTCTTCCTTTGGTATTAGTTTTTTTTTTGTTTAATATGTGATTGAGGGTAAATCATATGACAGTGCCGATGAGTGACTTGGGTAACACTATAATCACCAAAGGGCAAAATATGCCTAATTACAATCGCCCATCTCTCTTACATTTTTAATGCGGGAGCAGCCATTATTTTTTTTTTTCAAGTAGGAATTTCATTTTAAAATTTGACAAAAGTTAGTTCAATAAGTTTTGGAGTATTATTCATCTTTGCAATGGTCTTCCAACATTGTCAAAAATATTGATTCGCTCTGTTTTCCCTTTTTATATTTTTTCTCAAAAAGATTATTACTAATCATCAATCTAACATTTTCTAATATTTCAAATTATCCTTAAAGCAGACTTCTCTTTTCCCCAAGCTCTGTAGGTTTGCTGATATATATTTTGAGCATGAAAGTAAAAATTATGAAGGAATGACAGAAAAATCTATTTTTTTTTTAATTTTCTGTCTGGCGCCCTCTTAAGGTGAATTTTGCTATAACTATAGTTATTGAGTATTCATTTTAATATTTATGCATATAAATGCATGAAATATGCAAAACAGTATTGTGAACTCTTTATGAAGATGTTTTATATGTAAAAATAAACACATTGGAGGCTAGTTTCGCTTTTT
>BQKZ01008421.1:10960-21260 GCA_036244855.1 Temnopleurus reevesii | reverse complement strand
CTAATGAACAAAACTTTCTTTTTAAAAATAAATCCAGACCAGTTTTAAGATATTGAAATATATGACCATATGTAAGGTATATTTTAATTCAAATTCTAAGCTTATATTTCGATCAAAGACGTTCTACTCGGGGATAACAAAATACATTCTCTTACCAAATTACAAAATGGAAGCCCCCAGGGTATTGCTAGCAGACGAAACCTTGGCTCAGAAACTGAAAATTTATCTCCTTATGCTGTTTTTTCTTGTACAATAAAATATTCCATTAAATCGGTAAATATTATACCTACTGAAGTAAGTAAATATACTTTTTGGGTTTCAATCCCCTTTAACGATCCCAAGTGTATTCCACTTTAATGCAATTAATTCACTGTGCAAAACAACTCTATCCACTAGTGTACACTGTACATGTATGTAGCTATTTTCTGGTCTATTTTTCTGGTCTCCAAGAGCAGACTCTATTTTTCTGGTCTCCAAGAGCAGACTCATTTTCCCTGAAAATTAAATTTTAACTACACTTAAGCTGAAGTTGACACACACACACACACAGAACAAATTGCAAAGCCTCTACAAAGTATGTGTTCTCCAAATGCAACCTGCTTTTAAAAGTCATAAATTTGTCATATTTCTACTGTATGTTGATTTTAAAAATTATTTTAAAAACTATCTGAGGTCTTATCACTCATTATGATTTTGTTATAAAAAAAAATCAAGCTATCTGACATAGTAAGATTGAGTGAAAGACAAAAAAAGCAAAAAAACAACACAAGTTATAGACGTTTGAGGTCTAATATTTTCACAGCTTATGTGTAGTTTATCAACGCCCATTTAGGTAGCATTCACGATCTGGCAGTTCAAATACAGACTAACAACTTGGCATTAACCAACTGCTGTAATTGCCTGCAATCTTCATAGATCAAGTCCGAATCAAGCACTAAATATATGTAAATGTACGGTAAACCGTCTGAACTACAAGTGTAAATGTGGTTCACCCAATGAAATTGTGTTGCTTCCGGGTCCTATGTGAATGGGGCCTAACATCAGGCCTACATGAATAGTCTAAATAGCTTTCCATGTCTGCAACTTTCATGGATCAAATGAGTTTCAAGCTCTGACTACTGTAAACTGTCTGAACTGCAAGTGTGAATGTGGCTCACCCAATAAAATCAATGCCAGATTGGCCATGGACCCAGGGTTAAAACCAAGTTCAGTGAGACCACTGATACACAAGCCATCTGTTCAGGTTTCACCTTTGTGATTCAATTGTCAATCAGGGCGGGTACAGTACATAGTGTCAGTAGATCTGAAATTCTTATGACATGACGATTGCATGAAAAGGAGCCGACCTTCCCCCGAATGAAACTCTACCGAATAGGCTGTTTTAATAATAAATGGAGATTCAAAATTATGCAAATTTCTAAGCACTGAGCATACACATGGTACAAAATTTTTCGGACAATCCTTAGGCAAGCTTTCCGGTTATCAAGGACAACCTTTGAGGACATACATGTAGTAACAAATGAAAGATGAGAATAGAATGCAAATAAAAGTTGCATCTAATAAACCTGTCTTTCAAATATCATGTAAGTAGCCTATGTATGAATCCCGACAGATATCAAACCAAGTTCAGACGATTGGAACTCATCTTTTTACAACTGTGAAGAGTGATCTCGATACTAAAAGAAAAGTACTCCTGATAGAAACATTTTATTTTATGTACAATATTGATGAAGAATGGGATAGCATCTATGGATATTCTTTACAAAATATTTTCAAGGAAAGAAAGAAACAGTCACTTAGCTTGGAAAAGTGACATAAATTCATCTAATTTATTGCATGTGTTTACAGTATAGGCCACAAAATAATTTAATTTAATCAGGGATCTCCCTGATTAAATAAAGGAGCCAAATGTACATAATATGTAGGCCTGTAAATTATAGCGCCTAAGGCTGAGAAGATATTGCACTTTAAATATTCACACACAAGAAAATGATGCACATTAAACGTTCAACCATTATGGCATTAGATTACAGATTCATACATACAGAAAGTACATTGAGACACAAATGAACATTGCCCGCCCATGCACTGTGTCAATAAACGTGTGATATATTAGAAAGGGAATTCACGATTTACATGGGAATGGAAACACAGTTTATACATTTGATGACTCATAGGAATTGTTATTTGATGATGGCACACAAATCCCCTTGCTCCTTACAAGCACACACACAATGCAATACACTGCTGATAAATTTACATAGCGTCTGCACACTCAATACAGCTGGATGTGTGTAATTATGTTTGCTCTGGTGGTTTTCAATACGGGATTCAGTTACAGCTTCTGGATAACATTGTAAAACACTGACAGATAAAGTTTTTATTACTGTAGAATTCATTGATTTGCTGAATAGTAGTTCATTGCTTTTACACCTAGCAATAAATGTACATCAACCTAAAAATAATTTTGCCATATATGTTTGTGTATGTTATACAAAATATTAATTTTCTAGAGGTTGTATTTCTCATGAAGTGATGATTAGAAAATATAAGAAGTGATGAGACTTTGAATTCTATTGTGATAAAGTCAAAATTTTGTATTAGTTCATGATGTAGGCCTACATGTATTTAGTATATGCTTCTACTGAAATTGACGCCCCAATGCCAATTAAGGTCAAGATCAGGGTGATTCAAACAAATTGTGTTATGCTATTAACTTTTTACAACAAAATTGCTAAATCAACATTATTCTGAATATACTCTTGTTGTATGTCATATTGATTTTACCTATTTTTTATCATTAAAAAAAAAAACTCACAATCATTTATGAAAATTACTTGTAAAATTTAAACTTTTCTTCTACTTATATTTTCAATTACCCATCAAAACATGAGTAATTCCTATCAAATTCTTATTTGAGGACAGCAAACCATTCTGAATTTTGTATGTACACAATGATGTATTAAGCCTACATCACTTACGAGGTCTAAAAAATGAACACTTCAGTAGTAAACGGGCATTCCATGAGTGAAAACAAAATTATTCAAAAGCAGTTTTTTTATGGCAGAGAACTACTTTTGCAAGCCTAAAGAAATGCCTGCAAATTGTTGGAAATACATGAAAAATTGTGATACCATCTAAAATATTTTGATATTATGCACCTACATTGTAGAACATTTCATTCAAATAGGCAGATTTACCAATACTGTAGATGCAAATTTTATGCATACATGTACTTCTAACACACAGGTTGTTCTTGACAACCCTAAAGCTTTCCCGAGGCTTGCGTGACATCCCCAATAGTAATGTATGCAAACTGGATTCCAAGTATTTTAGTCTAAGTACTGTTATCAACAGGCTGAAGGAATACCATGTAACAACATTTGTTGGAAAGAAACGCACATCAATTTGAAAATAGTAGTTAACTGGCCTACTGAATAGGCGGGTTTACTAATAGATGCAAATTTTATGCATACCTCTAACACAAAGGTTGTTCTTGACAACCCGAAAGCTTGCCCGAGGCTTGCCCGACATAGCAACAAGTAATGTATGCAAACTGGATGCCAATTATTGTAGTCTTAAGTACTGTTATCAACAGGCTGAAGGAATACCATGTAACTACATTCGTTGGAAAGAAACGCACATAAATTTGAAAATAGTAGTTAACTGGCCTACTGAATTCTATCCCTCTATGGACCAAAAATTCTAATCCATGATCTCAAAAGGCAAGCTTACTACATGTAATAAGATGCTAAATTTTTAAGCATTCTCTACATATACAAAAGTTTCTGCTGTTGACAACCCAAAAGCTTACATGCATAGATGTATAGTACATGTAACATGCTACAAAATGTCAAAATGAGGATATCAAAATCCTTGAAATTTGTCCTTCTTAAATTCCTATGTACTACATGCAAATAGAGTTTATGGAAGTCAGAGGAAACGGTGAATTGGAAAAATTTGAAAGCCATTTTAACACATTCAATGCAATGAACACATCGAGTAGTGACTTTCAAAAGGACTACTTTCTGTAGAATTTATATTTGTAATAAAGCTGATTCATCAGCCATGCAATTACACAAATGACTGTAAACAGGGAATGTTTCTGACACTCAAATTGGACACAAAAAAATGGACAGTCTTTCTTACAATCATTTACAGGCCAACAGGGCTTAAATTAATCGAAGGCCATGGAGGCCATGACCTTGGATGCCCTATACTCTGGCCTTGATGCCCTCCACAAAAAGGCTCATTTGCCTTGGAGATTTAGGTGCCCTTTTTTTCTTTTCCTCATTCATGCTGTAGTATAAAAATGTGCCCTAAATAAAAATGGCCTTGCCCTAAAATCAACAAAATTTAAGGCTTGGGCCAATATAATAACACTTTCTTAATTCAAATTTATACACACTTCTTGCCAAAGGACACAGTTACATGAAATTCCTTGAACTGGATAATATCAATTGAACTACATTATTTGGAATCCAATTTGTATGCATTACTTGTTGCTATGTCAGGCAAAGCCTAGGGTAAGCTTTCCGGTTGTCATGAACAACATTTGTTGAGGCATAAAATTTGCATCTACATTGTGTGTATTAATGAACTCGTGCCTATTGGCATGGCATACAGTCATGTGCCAGGCACAAAAGTAGACAATTTTGTTACAATTACGTCATTCTGTAAATGGTATCATTTACCTAAATTCTAAGAAGTGAGCAATGCCACTGAATTGATGCAGGAAGGAGCAATGCCACTGAATTGATGCCATTTCCTGTTTCATTACATTTTATGGAATACATGTAATATGAATTCATGATAACACATTGGCTGTACATGTAAATTTTATAACAATTCAAAGAATCAAGCATCAATGATTATGATCTATTTCGTGTATTCCTTTTTGGCAACCATTCATCATTCTTACGAAAATCAAACCGACAAATGTTTGCAACAAATAGCAATTGATTAAATATCTAAAGTGAAATTTCCACTGTAATTTTATTTGAAAATTCCGTATCCACAAATTCCCTAGAATTTTCACTCATTATAATGCACATACAGTGTACAATGATCTTTCAAAATGTGAAAATAACAACAAATTTATCTAAAATTCCAGAGTGTTAAAATACCTGGCTTTTACAGTTATCATGAAAACTTTCCTGAAAAAAATAAGATAAAATATTTTCTTGAAACAAATCTCTTAGAATTTCCACCACCGATTACAAATGAAAATTAGACAGGTAGATCAGTTTTGGGAGAGATGGCGCTTCAGATACTTTAGTACTTTGTAAGCTGCAGTAAAAATATTACCATAATGCATCAGCTCATTTCACACCGACTTCTACATCCCGACCGTCACAAATCTATACCTTTACGAATGGCTGACAATGCTATATGCAGTTTTCACCGTTAACAACTCATCCAAGCTGGGAAGCCCAATTCTCTTCTAGATATCAGTGCAGCTTCTAGATCTAAAAATCCTGTTATAGACTATATCTGCAATATATTTCCTGATATTAACTATGATTGGATTTGAGCATTTCTCAGATGAAAAAAAAATTTATTTGTTACACACATAAGTCAACAATGAATTCTGGAACTGTCCCAGCCAATGCCAAGTTAGTCAATCAAGCAATGCAAATACACTGAACCAAACAAATTACAAAGTGTATAGAGATTTTTAATACAAAGTTTCTAGGTTTTGTATTTCTGGAAAGCAACCATCTTGCATGATATAAACACACACACACAAGGGAATTCAGTTGTTACATGTCGCTCACCCAACTACACACTAAGAAAAGTGCGCCCATAGTGAAGTAAAAAAAAAATAATAAAAAGTGATCCCTAACTTTTTGTAGAAGCTTATATGTATAAGGGGCTCTCTGCTGTATTCACAAGCTACAAGTGGATAAGTCACTAGATTATTCAATTGTCATAATGTTGAATACTCACATCTTTGTTCTAGCTCTCTTAACTTCTCCGGTGGGATTCTGAGTGAGTCGACGTGCCTCCTAATAACTTGTGTCCACTTCTGTAGTGAGTCCATGATATTCCACGGTCTCGACATATCTACTGCTATAATTACGAGTGTGTGCTCTAGGTTTTCGGTCGTGAGGGCGTACCGTAGTAAGTCCTCATGCTCGTTCTCTCCTGCTAGTATCCATACCCCACATCGAGTTGTGTCTGCAAATGAGAAAATATATTGGTCAGCATAGAAATCTTATCATAGTTTTCCAACAAAATATCATCTACAGGTACAATATATATACATTATATATTTTCTTGACTGATGATAACAAAAGTACAAAATAATTAATTATGGGCCCAGTGAAAATGTAAATTCTATGATGAAGTATTGTTGCTCCCTGGATTTCTGAGGTTTTTGGTCTGTTTTTTGTTAATGCAAAACAATTCTTTATATTTTGTCCCAAAATGATATAATTTCAATTGAACACTTTACTTGTATCTGGAAAAATGAAGATTCAATGTAAACAAGACACATAAATGAATCTTATCATGTGCATACATTTCATTCACATTCTATGTAAAATTTATACCCTGGTGATGTAAAGTGAAAGTGTATTTAGTATCAGTAATATCTTTGAAATAATATTTGCCAACAAAATTAATTAACAGGTAAATCATACAATTCTCATCAATGAAAAGATAACAAAATTGTTTCAGTGCATCAATGAATACATGTAATAACAAATCTCTTAACAAATATATTGCAATACAAAAAAAAAGTCTAAGGGGATGTTGTTCAAAAGTAATTGCAATTGATCGCAAGTTGCAGTTGATTGGAACATGCCAATCAAAATCATTGTTTCATGCGCGTTTTGTTAAATGCGCATACCGTGCGCGAATGAAAAGGCGCGTTACAATTTGCAAAGTTGCAGTTTATTTGCACATGATTTTGAACAACACCCCCTTAGGATAAAAAAATAAACAGAGAATTATCTTACCATCTCTATCCTCATCCCTGACATCAAGATAAAGATATTCCAATCCATAGCCTTTCTTAGGATCCTCCACTCCTTGCAATCTGGATAACAATGTGGTCTTCCCTGTTTCATCCTCACCTGTTACACAAAAGATAGAACACAATACGGTATTGTAAGAAAACCTGGGCATAGGCATGCTCTTGCTATGCAAAAGTCCCCTGTAAATGTTTTTTTAATATCGGCACCAGCATTTCAAAGTAAACACATGTATCCACTCCACAAAAGTGACCTCAATAAAATTTGAAGCAAAGAATAATGATTTAGATGATTTTGATCTTAAACTTGTGGCTACTTCAAAAAACTTGCTCGGTTGAGTCTGGCGCAAATATCATTGCCGATGCACAACCCCAGGGTTCCATTTTTACAGATAACAGGCTCTGCAAAAGGACCATGTATGGCATAGGCATCTTTCTCAGGTCCTGAATGCTCATCTGCACGCCACTGACATGATACGCAATGCAAGTTGGCGCTCTCAGTGAAATGAAGCCTATTTCCTCAATCTCAATGCATGTAAAGTGAATGGGATGCAAGAGAAGGATGCAAAGTCTTTTGGAGTGCAACAATGAGAGAGGTGTCGATTTCATCGAAAATGACATTGTTCTTGNGAAAGTGAATGGGATGCAGAGAAGGGACCCAAATATTTTGAATGACAAAAATGAGAGGGGTGTATATTTCATCTAAAATGACATTGTTCCTGGTCAGATTTTACTGAGATATTTCTCACATAATAATTAGGATATTTGTGATAACATCAGATTAAAATTGAATTGGATATTCATTGACTTCATTTCAAGCTGAAAGTTTAGGTACGCAGACGTGCGACCTAGCTCCCATCATAATTAATGAGATTATTTAGTGTCCAGTTAGTATGGTAGGGGGCTCCTCCTCTGCGCCAGGTCCCTCATCTGCGCCTCATTGACATACGCGATGTAACTCGCGCGCTCGCTGAAATCAAGACTTTTTCTTGAAAATCTCCAACGGCGTGTAAAGTGAATGGGATGCAAGAGAAGGATGCAAAGTCTTTTGGAGTGCAACAATGAGAGAGGTGTCGATTTCATCGAAAATGACATTGTTCTTGGTGAGATTTCGTTGAGATAGTCCTCATACATTCTCTCTTAAATATTTGTTATAACATCAGATAAAAATGTAATAGGGCATTCATTGAATTATTTTTTTTAGGCTGAAAGTTTTAGGCATACATACCTAGACCTCCCATCCAGCACTCTCAGAAAAGAAAGAATTCAAGGGTGTCGCAATTGACCAAAAATTGTATAATTCGGTCAAAATACAAGCAACTATGTCACCTAGAACTATATTGGCAGTATTCAATGGTACGGTACCAAAGGTATATGTACATCCATTTGTTGTTATTTTTTCCTCACAGTTTGGCAGTGCACAGTTTTAATTCAATTCAATGTTTATTCAAAGATACATCATAGCAGCCAGGCGGCTGAATTGTAATGGATTATAATACAAATGAAAAAAAAAACATTTCAGATTTTCAGGTACAGAGCAGCGTAACATGAGATTAAAAATATATATTTGGCAATGATATAAATTACAGAAAAAAATATTTGTTACTAATGATCGAGTGCCATCATTCATGGTCCGCTCATATCGAGGCACAGGTAATTGCACGCCTCCAACATACGCGTAAATGTTCAGCATTGAATGAGAACGCCTTTAAATATAAATTCATCATCATCATCATAATCGCACGCTGTGTTTATAGGCAAATACACGCTAAGCAAACTCAATGACTTGTCTATGCATGGGTTAAAGCCCAAGTACAGTTTTGGTAAAAGCCAATATTTTTATCGCCAAATTTTGTCTTCAAATCTACTTAAAAAGAAACATGATATCATGAACATGTTGTACAAAAGATTGTACGAAAAATTAACAAGTTTTGGAAAAGTTATAACCTAAAGTGTGGAAAATATTTTAGCGTCGTAGCCCCCGACGCTAATTCAATATTTTCTTTCTTGATAAAGGACAGCTTCTCATGAACAGAATTGGATGAAAATTTCAGAATTTATTCTTTATGTATTCCTTTTTAGCATGCTTTAATAAAATCTTGGAAATAATTTTGTATATGCCCAATAAGAAGCAAAATATTGTTATAACCAAGAGAGGGCGCTAAATACGATTTAACGGTCAAATTCAAATTTTCAAAAGAATTCGCTCGTAGAAAATTATGCTATGATCTTGAAATGTGTATACAAACTATATGTCATGGTATATATCCCCAAAATTCACATTTCTTTAATCTTTACCAAAACTATACATGGGCTTTATATATTTTCTTCCTTATGTAGCCAAGAATGGGGCTCAAACAAATCCCAATGAATTTATGCTATTCCTTTTCAATATGTAGAATTCATATTACAATATTACATAAAAAATAAAGTAATAAATGTTTATAACCATCCTCTATTTGCTGCAACGAGCAGCGTGCCCCTTTACATGTGTTCCAAAAATTATACTGGTAAATCCAGTTACCAGACACTATAGAATTTCACAATCCAAAACTTTGTCAACAAATTTCAGCTATTCACAATCATGGAAATGGAATAAAATGTTGTTAGATCTCATTCCAAACACTCCATATTCACCGTAATCGCTGAGCTTCAACATGCGCGCATATTTCTGTAAGTGCGCAATATCAATACGTTTGGTATCACCATGCTGTCCAGTAATTGCATTTTCAAAATACTACAAGACATTGTCAGAAAGTGTTCCTCGTCGATATTTTTTAGTTTTTTCTAACGTTACTGAATTTTTATTTATAAAGGAGGGTGCCCAACTGCCCATACCATAAGAATTTGGAGGTTTACAAATCCATGGCAAAAGCATGTATGGTATGGGCATCCTCCTCTGCGCCAGGTTGCTCATCTGCGCCTCATTGACATACCGATGTAAAACGCACGCTTGGTGAAATCAAGACTTTTTCCTGAAAATCTCCAACCGCGTGGAAAGTGAATGGGATGCAGAGAAGGGACCCAAATATTTTGAATGACAAAAATGAGAGGGGTGTATATTTCATCTAAAATGACAATTGTTCCTGGTCAGATTTTACCAAGATATTTCTCACACATAATCTTTAGGATATTTGTGATAATATCAGATTAAAATTGAATTGGATATTCATTGACTTCATGCTTTTTTTCAAGCTGAAAGTTTAGGTACGCAGACGTGCGACCTCCCATCATAATTAATGAGATTATTTTGTGTCCAGTTAGTAACAATCATGTGAAATTCAGGCAAATGAATTTGCCTGAGTCTATTTTGGAAACAATGCG
>BQKZ01008420.1:9437-30391 GCA_036244855.1 Temnopleurus reevesii | reverse complement strand
TGTGAGCAGACGGGACGAATGATCCTTGGCAAAGTAAACAACTTAATTCGGGCATTCACAATCGGGCAATAGCTCGATACGGATTCCCTCATCCAATGGGGGTGTCGTGGTGTAGTGGCGGATTGGTGGAGTGGTCTTGACTCATGACTCTGGACTAGATGGTCGGTGGTTCGAATCTCGCCCATAGGGTTAATTTCCTTCAGCAAGAAACTTCTCAAGTACTTTTCTTTGTTCTAACCCCCAGCTCCGCCCCAGTGAGTCATAGCCCCTTCACTGGGGCTAGTGTAAACAAGGAACAAAGATATACTGTTGTTTACAGCGCTTGTATACAAATTTTTGTTTACACTTTGGCTCTGCCCCCTTGGAAGGCATTGCCAATGCAGGGCTGCCGCTACAGCTAGTGTAGTAAAGGTCGACTCACACCTTTGCGTTAGCCTGCGTCGGCCCAGCGTTTTTTGAGATTGAGACGTTCCCCGTATGCACATTATACACTGATCAGACGGTGGACGGGCGATCGGCTTGCGTTCAAGGAGCACACGCCGAATGCCAGTCCAACGTTTGATCTGCGTCTCTGTGCGTGCAGCGCTGGGCCGACGCAAACTAAATGAATATATAAATAAAAGGTGTGAGTCGGCCTTAAAAGGCTAAGGGGTGTTGTTCAAAAGTTGCAATTGATTGCACGTTGCAGTTGATCGGAACGCGCCAATCAAAATCATTGTTTCATGTGCGTCTTGTTAAATGCGCATACCTTGCGCGAATGAAAATGAGCGTTACCATTTTCAAAGTTGCAGTTGATTTGCAGTTGATTTTGAGCAACACCCCTTAAATCTGGTGCACCTTCTAATCTCGTTTACTTTTCTCTTAATCCATTGTGAACAAAAATCTAATAAAAAAGTTTGTGGAGTTTGATTTAACTATATACTTTGAATGCAGGTAATAATATCTTGTTAAGAGGATAGGGCCACTGATGCAAGCAAGAATGCAATATAACATACAGTCGAGATTTGCTTGACTAGGCCAATAAGTACGTATTCTTATAATCAGATTGCATCAAATGAAACTTTTGAGATGTCTGTCAAAAATCTTTCCTTTCTTCAAGGCTGTCTTTCTGAATTTCTATCTCATGACATATATATAATGATTATGATAATAAGTATACCATATGCTTGGTATAGCGCTTAATATTACAATAAATTTCTCAGCGCTTTACAATTATTTTACACCAGCTACAATAAACAAAACAATGGGACAAATTGCTATACTCTTAAGAACTAATATGAAACTAACTATTAAGAATATTTATTAAGAACATCACCAGTTAAGCGCAGACAATTACCAATATCAATCGAATGATTCAAATGATAAATTAAATGATAAAGAGTAAATATATGATCTTATTCTGGAGGAAAATGGTAACTGGATAAAGCACGCGCATGCCGTAAATTGTATACCAAATGAACGAGATACTGCTTGATGTTTGCTAGACCAGGGGCCTGTAACATAAAAGATGCAAATTAAACTTACAATAAATATTTATCGTAAGTCTGTGGCAAAATGTGTACCAAAGAGATGCAATTAATTGCAAGATTAATTGCATCTCTTTTATGTTATAGGCCCCAGTTCACTAATAGATTCAAATTAATTCATGATTCTCTCCAACATGTCCAACGAACGTAGTTACGTAATAATGAACTGCAATAGTTGTAATATAGTTTTTGATATATCAGGCAAGCCTTGGTCAAGCTTTTGGGTTGTCAAGAACAACCTTTTTGTATAAAGGAAGGATAGAATTTGTATCTATTAGTAAACTCGCCTATTTATCTGTAATAATACACTCACCAGTCTACTTTTGCGAATCCCTGCTTGGGCGGCCGTCTGTACAGCGAGATGTGCGGGTATTAAAATGATATAATGCATACTATGCCCACCAGTACAAGTTTAAAATTTGAATGGTTCTGCTATTTATTCATACCCCATCGGTCTTTCGTTATTATGATACACCCATCATTATCGGGTCTGAGTCAAACTTGACTCAAAATACAATCCAATAATGATAATGATGATTAAATGATGATGATGATGATTATAATGATGATGATGATGATAATGGTAATTGTCATAATAATGATGATAAAAATAGTAATAACAATAATCATCATCATCATCACAATAATAATGATAGTAATAATGATGATGATGATAATTTAAACAATAGTGATATAATATATGATAATTATGATGATAGTAATTGCGATAGTAATAATGATAATGATGATACAAGCCACGTTATTCAAAACAATATAAATTGGTCAACGGCAACAACCAATCACGGCACTAGGAACACACACCCGATCGCCCCGGGCCGCTCCCGAGGCAATAGGGACCTTTAGCATGTACAAGACGGTAGTGCCGATCACAACGTTAGCTCTAAGGTCCATTCAAGAAGTAGTGTTGTGTTGGTGTGTTCTGGAACGGACCTTAGAGCTAACGTTGTGATCAGCCATACCGTCTTGTACATGTTAAAGGTCCCTAATATAAGGCGCGCGCAGCGTAGCCTGTCTTCATGTAGTTTGATAAAGGCTAGCAGTATATAGCAGCCGAAACGTCACTATACTAACGTTCTACGTTTGCACATCGTGAGACAACTGATCAACTTTCTTCAATTATTCTTCACCACGATGAACCTCTTTCAAACCATAATATAAATTTAGCCAAATGATTTTAGAACCATGTTTTAGAATATAATCTAAAAAAAATAATACAATCTCAACACTTTGAGTCGCACGCCTTTGCCGTTTTTTGGGTGTTTTTTTTTTTGGGGGGGGGGAGGGGGAATTAAAAACGATCCTCCAGCGCATACGCCGATTAGACGATGGACTGACGTTCGGCTTGCGTTTACGGAGCGTGCGCCGAACGTCAATCCGCCGTATGACCTGCATTCAGGGAGCGTTTTGGCGTCAAAAACGCTGGGCAAAGGTGTGAGTCAGCCTTTGCGGAGATAAATCACATGTAATGAGAAACGACATGGAATTTCTGAGAATCTAATTTGGTGCAAAATACAAATAACTTTTAAAGTTGCATTCGAATCTGACCTTTCTAGGAACACAATTGTGGTTGAAATACCTTCACGAGATGTTTTCCAGATTCCGATGTAGAAATACAATAGCTGTCAACTGCGGGGGTATAAAGTATGATTGTTATTATCATATAAACGGTAAACAGCATTGTTATCACAATAGTGTTATTTTTACTCTTCGATGGGTTTTATAGACTGACCTGGCTGGCAGACCATTCCCATTGCCAGAGTGACTTAATCATAAAGGCTTGCGATTGATATAGCGATTTATATCAATCGCAAGCCTATGGCAAATCACGTATTAAAGTTTGCAATTGATTGCAAAATCAAATTAGCGATTAATCGCAAACTTTTATGTTACTTGTCCCTGAACTTAATTTCTATTTTCCCTGGTCACGGTTCCAAAATTGATTTATGATGCATCTTTTACTATCATCATAATTAACATCATTATCATTATTATCGTCCTACACGCCTGATCTTCCTATGGTTAAAATCAGTTCTGAATTCGGTGTGTAGTGCTACGGGGGTGACGGTGTGACTGCTGCATGATATATCATAAATATTTATTTTTTTAATCAACAATGGAATGGATTCTTTTTCATACTTTCAAAAAGAGACAGGCCTACAATATAATTGTGCAACGGAATTCTGTTCCATCAAAATTATATAAACAGATAAAAAGTTCAGCAAAGCGTGTACTCATCCGACCTAAACATGTATTTCAATGGATTGGAATTTTATAATATAAGTTTAGAAATTATTTTTGTCTACCATGCGTCAATAGGCTACCACAACCTAATATCAAGTAGCAGAACCTATAATATTTCCCTCCAAGCTATATCTCATTATATGTTTTTAAATAACTATCTAACTAAATTTGTATGTTAAGAAGTTTTCCATTCAACACTAAATAGTTACGCCTCGTAATTCTAATTAAAAAATTTCGAAATTTTGAAGGAATGAAATAGAAAGACTGTTCTTTAATATATTTGTAAACATTATGAAAGTTATGCAAGATGCTTAAGCAAAATTGTAATATATTATTTAAAGATATACGAGACGAAATAATCAGAGTCACTATATCATGTAAGAATTCAAATGCTCATTGTTGTAAAACTTTTATTTAGTTATTGATTGATAATTATTATATCGATGTATTCTTTCATATTCCCTTAACCCTAAAACGGCCGGGGGCGGGGGGGGGGGGGATTAATCAACCCCCCCCTCGACATTTTCCGCGATAACGCCGCCGCGCAAATTTTTTTACTGCGCCGCTCCATGACTTTTTACTTTGAAGCCTCGCGCAACTTTTGATACCATTTTCGCGAAAATCAGGCGTACCGTTTCGACGCTACGTGACTTTTTATACATACACGTCAGACCCAAAATTGCTGAAATACGTGATTTTGTGTACAAAGTCAATGCAAATAGAGTCTTCTCACAATTTTCAGAAAGGTATGATTATTTTCTCTTTCATGGCTCAAATCAATTTATTTTTTAGCATAATTATGCTTATATAATGTCCTGCAATAACTTGGGGTAAAATAAATAACAAAAACAAAAGGTTGAAAAACAAAGAAATACATAAGAAATTCACAAAACAAAGAAATACATAAGAAATTAATGATGGTATCGGATTTTTTTCAAGAACATTAATAAGAATGCTACAGAGAATATTTACACCAAAAATTATGATTCTAGGAGCTTTATTTTGTACTTTATAGCCAAACAATGACTTCATGCATAAATTAGCACAATTAATTGAAAAAAATGAAAATTTTCATTTTTTTTTTATATAATTATGTAGAGTTTACCATAGGTGACGTATGTGCAAATTTTCGCGGCCGAATTCTCAAGGGGGGGGGGGGGGTTGAATCACCCCCCCCCCCCCCTCGGCTATAGAAGACCAAAAAAGCCCGGCTATATTAGGGTTAAAAAGTTTGCGAAAAGTAGAAACAGAATAAAAAGCAATTATTATTTTTGTAGGATGTTTTTTTATTACGAATATAGCAGCAGTATCTACAAAAAGCTAACCTAGATAGCATCTGTGCGAAAATGAAAAGCCATGGTTAAACAATAAATCATTGACTACTGGAACCGGGTAGTACTGTACAAAGCGTATGGGAATTACATAATTCAGTAGTCAACGGTTTGAAGGAAATTTTCATTAAAAAAATGAGCCCTTTCTGTAACCTCTGGCATTCTTGTGTCAGCCAAGGATTTATAGATTATAGATCACGAAGGTCACATTTTCCAAATTAAACAGTGCCAACTTGTGGATTCGTTTTTATAATATAGAACACATCTTGGGACAATATCCTTCGGCCACATCCTAAAGTAAATTATTTACACGTGTATTGCACAGGTCAGCCTCCGGTCTGCTCTTACAAATGAATCATATTAATCGTTGTATTTCACCCGAATCTCAATCTTTAAATTGCAACGTGCACAAAATGCACATGTGGGGGACCAGAAAATTGTGCCGAACTAGAAATTGCGCAGAACCAGAATATTACGCAGAACCAGAAAACTTGCAGCAACTCTTATTACTCTTATAATATCTAAATAGAGCATTGGTTTTGTACACAAAAATTATCAATAAAAATACTATGTAGTTTCAATAGTTCTATATTGATTTGTACGTGAAGATCGAGTGGGTTTCAAATTTATCACCAATGTTTTACAGTGTACAGATGAAGGAACTCGTAACCCCTCATAAGAAAATAGCACGTACCTAATTGCTAGTGGGACGATGTTTAGTACATGAATCAACATCTTTGATATTATGATAAATCGAGCATGCAAAGCAAACATAAGCGAAAAAATATAAGATAAATATATCTCTTTGTCGGCGGAAATCTATCGCCGAACAATGGCCATTGTCAAATAATAAATGGGTATATTTTTTCTGAATATGATTCAAAGTCCAAACATCTATTGATGAATGTATATAGCTTACCTCGATCTAGACACCCTATTTCTTTCAGTAGAACATTAAAGATGAGTATCATTTTAAAGTGACGCAGTATATTCAAAAACGTTCGCAAAGCAGGCAATATCCATCACCAAAAAAAAAACACTCGCGGATCCAGAAGAGGGGCTACACCGGCCACACCCCCACTCCTTGATTTAGCAGTAATACTGTTATTAATGTATATAGACACCGGTTCGCGACCCCTACTTTTAACTGGACCGGCCCGCCCCTCCGATATTAATTTGCCCATTCTGGATATTCCAATGTAAAGCCAGGTGCTGTCCTTAAAGGGTTATGAAGGCAAAAAATGTGAGATTGTAGTATCCATTAAACCAACCACATAGTTGACTTTAAAAGTGTTTAGCTTTCAAAATATTGCATTCTTAAAACTGATCGATTCTCATAAATAATCAAAAGTCGACTGTACGAAAATTAGTTAACACACTGCAGCAAAACAATGGGACGCACACAAAGAAAGCCCGCACACACATAGCTAAAATGATCGTATGGGGCCCAATTCGGACATACGGAGCCTATAACACAATCGTGAACGAGCTGTTTATTCAACTAGCAATCCATATTATGTCAGATGAGGTTATTCGTGGATATTTTATGCAATTAAGTAATTTTACAAATTGTATATATATATAGCTTTGTTACCTCACCTGCTGATATACCCTTAAAAATTCGGTGCGTGAAATACAACCCTGATGTCGAGCCGTTTCCATCAGCATTTAAACACAACATGTAGCAGGGGCTGAGAAATGTTTGCTCATCAGCTATGAATTTCCACATATTTATTCCAAAATTTGTCATAACAGGGCAGACAATCAATTCCAACTGACTTGAAAGAACACCATGTTTCGATTTTCCCCTTTCGTATCCACCCCCTTTCAATGAGCAATTACGATAATAACAAGTAGGAGCTTACCAACCCTTTTTAGAAACTAATATTTAGCATTTGTTCCCAATTGCACTTCATTGGCAGCCCTTTCTTTTCTGCTTGCTGTAAAAATTTTCGCCGTCTCCCCCCCCCCCCCACGGCCTTTTCTAGATAATTCACCCGTACTGAGTTACATGGTCACGGTGTTGCATCTATATATAGGATTTGACAACCAGGGACCCAATGACATAAAAAATTGTGATAAATTGCAAGTCTTTAGTACATGTATCGTAGTTACGATTGATATCAATTGTACCATCGTTTGTAAAGTATTATGTTACAGGACCCTGGGGCTGACCGATTGCTGGTTTTGGGCGTTCCTGCCCGACAGTCTGACCAGAAAAAAGGAAAAAGGGGAAAAAATATTAAAGAAAATGTTGTGCCTATTCCTATTTTGACCATAACTTCTGCGTCGCTCCTATACCAAGAGAGGGGTTGCTCGAACTTGCATACCCCCCCCCCCCTCAAGGTCCAAGCAAGGAGATCGTAAAAGAGTCGTAATAGGTCGTAACAGGGAGAATTCTCCATGGAAGCATTCAGTCGGTTGCGATGTAAATGATCCATGCACCCAAAGTCGCGTTGAGAATGTCGCCCTCTATCAGAATACGCTCGATAGACTGATAGAGGGAGCATAATTATATTCTTTAGTAACTTGACAAAATGAGATTAATGAGGGTACATTGTGATTTTTTAATCCAAATCTGATAATAAATTTAAACATAAAAAATTTCCAAAATTCCAAGGTAATCCGTAAATGGGAATCCTTTACGGAATCTAAATGTATTGGGGTATCTCCCTGGATATCTCTTTCATATTTACATTTTCAAAAAATTTGTTATTGTTTAAGAATTTATAAAGGCGTTACATTGAAGCGAAAATTAATATTTTTAGTGTAACTAATGTACAGAATGAATAAGGAGTATTACGCTGTGATGTTAAAGTTCCTAATTTCTGAGAGAAATTGCGGCAGAGAGTGAAATATTAGTGAAAGTTGTTAAACCGACGATAACTATCTATGCTATTAGAAAAGAAAACTTTGAAAAGTTGTTGAATTTTCCACGAGATGTAAATTAGTAGAATTTTATTGTGAAGGTTTGCACCCTTTGGGCACCATTGGTTTTAGTGTGCCCAGCAATAATCTTTTTCAACAAAACCCCGACCTTAATGTTCCGGTTCCAAACTCAGAACCATCAATATCGCTTATTAGTCAGTGGCCCTGTTCGTTTCACGATCTGGTAGCTGTATCATAGGGAATCAGGTAGCTGTACCATAGGGATAACATCATCGTCATGTTGGTGTAATGTGTAACATATTTCCATTTACCAAGTTATCGAGACCAGCTGCCTTGTTGCACATTTTGGAACATCTTTGATATGATCTTTCGGCCGTCATTTATTTTGCCACCTGCAAAGTATAAGACGATCAATGTATTGATGCTACCATCAATTTCAAGCTTTGGTGGTATCGGATCAAATATACGAACCTGCTGATAATTACGTAACCATGGATATATGAATACATACATCAGATGTTTAGTAGACAACGGTGTTTAATCCAACGATTTCGGTTGCGGTGATTGAACTACAAAGGCGAAAATAATTCAGGATTGTTTCTCCTTTACATCCATCGTTTGATGAACTTCCTAAATCCGTACATATTATGACCGGTTTTTAAGGAGTATGGGATTCACTGAAAGTAGATTGATGAAGGATTTAAAACATTGAAGACAGTGATCGACAAAAAGTAATTTCTTTAAATCAAAATTTTGGAATTCCCATAGACTTTGTACAGGGACTACCCGATTCCAGTAGTAAATCGGTTACGAGATCATGACCAGGGTAATGGCATCGGAACCCCTCCGCATCTGTTGCCTTCTTCTCATGTGTTACTATCAAGCTAGCGCGAACGGTATGTTTCAATTTCAATTCTATTTTACTTTATTTTCATTTCCAACAGAATTACAAAAGAAAGAGCAGTGCGTGTCTAGAATTTTTTTGTAAAGGCCGACTCACACCATTGCGTTTTAGCCAGCATCGGCCAAGCGTCTTTGAAAATAAAAAAACGCTCCCAGGGAGGTGTTTCACCAAGATAAGAAAGACTTTACGCACGACTTTACGTTCGACTGGTATACCTTCTTGCGCGCAATTAATCATAATGATGTACGCGCATTCAGCGCAAGAAGGGATACAAGTCGAACGTAAAGGCGTGCCACGGTAAAGTCTTTATCTTGGTGAAACACCTTCCTGGATGCACAAATACACATGTCATAAGGTGGAGTGGCGTTCGGCGTACGCTCCTTGAGCGCAACCAAACGTCAGTCCACCGCCTGATCAGGGTATACTTATTCTTTAATTTTCAAAAACGCTCCACCGACGCAGTCTAAAAACACAAAGGTGTGAATCAGCCTTAAAGCTTGGTGCCCAGGTCACATAGAACCCCGGAAGCAACACGATTCACCCCGACTCTTTGTTAATTTACGGTTAACTGCCTCAGAACAACGGATCGCGGTGAATCGTGTTGCTTCCGGGGTCCTATGTGACCTGGGCATAAGACATGACTGGGATTCAAACATAGGATACTCTGAAACGCAATGAGATAATTATTCTCCCATGCAGGTAGAAGGCAATTTTAAGATTTCTGAAATATTTATAATATTCACTGAACACTAATATAAATTTAAAATACAAAGGTAAATAAACCATGGC
The DNA here is from genome assembly GCA_036244855.1 of Temnopleurus reevesii. Lineage (NCBI taxonomy): Eukaryota > Metazoa > Echinodermata > Echinoidea > Temnopleuroida > Temnopleuridae > Temnopleurus > Temnopleurus reevesii. The sequence goes on along the minus strand of BQKZ01008420.1, from coordinate 20,690 downwards.
AATTCCCTGATTAAACGTACATATTAAAGAAGAGCACATTAAGTCAACCCACTTTGATAGCACATTTGAACTTGTCGTCTTTAAACTTGCATAATCATTTAACAAAAATTAGACAAGCCAGCCATTTCTTATCAATTAAATCTCAAAAAGACGACCGATTGGTTTCGAAAGACAATGCTCGTCCAATGACCTCGAAAAATGTTACAGTCTGACCGTGGGAATAAAATCTTGTTAAATGTTTTGGGGTCGGGGTCTATGTATTTTCTGTACAAAGTTCAATTCAATGACTCATTCACTAAGTAGATACGTTTATTCTAACCCCAATTCCACTGACGAAAGTGTAAATTATTCCTGTGTACAGTACAAAATATGCAAATATGACCCTGTATTGATATTTTGTTAATTTATTAGTTTGCAAGTTTCACTCGCATACTTTAGTCCGGCATAATTGAGCAGCATTTTTTTTTTAATTCTGGCGACTATCTTTATGCTGAACTATAAGCTTATGTTATCCATCCTTTTACTTCAGCAAAGTATACAGTCAAGATGAAACCGTCTGGGCAAGTTTAAGTCGTGTCTATCCGTCTATCTATCTATCTGCCGATCCACCTCTCTCTCTCTCTCTCTCTCTCTCTCTCTCTCTCTCTCCTCCTCCTCCTCCTCCTCCTCCTCCTCCCTATGTCTTTATTTCTATTATTTGTCGCTATATTTGTCATCCCAATTCTCTCTTTCTCTCTCTCACTTCTAGATTTCCCATGGGCAGAAGGGGGATCGTATTTCGCGGATCCCGACGTTCCTATGGCAAGTCATGACTTTGGTGGTCAAAGTCAAACTTTTCCGGACCCAGCGAACCCAAACCAAGATCCCACCTATCCTTTCCCGAACTCCCCTTACCTGCACCCGCCGGTAGGCAACCCACCCGTGCACAACCATCCCGTGCGTAACCAACCGGTGCCCCACCCTCCCGTGCGTAACCAACCAGTGCCCCACCCGCCAGTCACTGCCGATACGCAGTCAGGGGTAGCACTTCCGGAACAGCCAACGCAACGTCAGGTTGTACTTCCGGTCGAACCGACGAACTCTACTCATGTGGAGCCGAGTGAGTCATCCTTGATTTTTTTAATACTCTCAAGTTTCGATATTACGGTTTGTTTGAAAGTATTGTGGGAATTTCCTAAACTTACAAAAAAGTAAATTGATTGCAGTTACCTTTATTTCATTGTTTTGATGATTTATAGGATAAATTGGTTTACTTCTGTTTCGAAGGATTATCTATTTAACTAACCTCGCTTGTAAAAGAAGAAGGGAATGGAAAAATGATGCATCAATCTAAGAGCATTCTAATTCAGTTCATTCCCATTGTTCGAAGCGATTGTATATTTGAATTTACAATCAGATTCATGTCATGAGAACCTCCCTCATCACCAAGAAAAAGGAAGAAAAAGCACTACAGCTGATAAGGGTCTGTCATCTGAACACCATGACACGGAATTGACGACATGGCTATCAAAATCATAGAATTTGAAAACATCTCCTCCAGAAAGATTCTAAATGCCATTCTACTTTATTTGGTAACGTTGAAGATTGCAAGGGTTACATGCTCGTTTAATATGTAGAGAAAAGAGTAAATGTTACCCCTATTTTCAAATATGTATTTATTCATCACATTAATGAATCTTGGCATGTAAAACAGTAAAATATATGAAACCTCATATTTTATCCCCGCGATATAGTGAAGGTGTAACGCGTTTGGTAATTTGAATTCGTAGGGATCATTGACATATCAGTAACTTGCTTAGTTTACATAATCGTGTGTTGTTTTTTTTTTTTTTTAAAACTCCTTTGACGATTTTTTCAACGTATGCAAAGCGTGTTTCATCGTATTCAAACCGTACCCATAACATATGCAGCGTATGCTAGCTTATTTGACAAATAAGTGACTAAGCCTATTTTATGATAATTAAGTTCATTTTACGTGTAACGAAAACATCATGTGGGCCATTGGTCTGCTAACTTTCCTTCTCCTTCTCAAGCACCAGAGCCAGTCCGGACAACCCTGAGCCCTCTAACAAGCCCGGACCAGCACGTCCGCGTAACGATGATGGTGACACACCCGTTAGGTGTAGACCAAGGGCTCTCATCTTATACGTGCCTTCTCAGCCAGCCAGATGTTGGGCGATCAACCCTCTCTATAGGTATGTAAATCCAACCATTTTCGAATTCTGTTTGTGCAAACCGAAAAAGAATAAACCCCCCAAGAGCTCAGTAAAATGGGAAAAATTGCTTTGCAATATGATACACCTGGACGGTGTGTCATCAAGTTACGAATTACTTTAAGAACGGTTGGTATCAACTCTTGCGCTGAATACGCTTAGTGCCATAGACAAACAAGAACGGATATCAGTCGTTCTTAAAGTTGTTTTTAAAGTCTTTCATCTTGGTGAAACACTCTGGTTCGTGTTTCCATAAAGCTGTCCACAGAACTACGCACGACTCTACTGGTGATCCTTCCTCAGGTGCGATTAATTCAGCGCCAAGGATCATTGAGTGCAGGAAATGTTCACAAGTCGTTCGTAAAGTCGTGTATAGATGTACGAAGAGCTTTATGCAACATAACCCACGTGAGTATCTTAAAAATCACCTGAATATAGTGTTATGTTTTCAATGGACTCAATGTATGGTGCTGTCACATTAATTCGCGCATCATATTAATTCGTACATCTTATGAATTTCTACAGAATTGATGAAATATTGCAAATCTAACATCACCATCGTAAAGAGCGTTGTTTATTTGCCTTAATTGGAAATTTTCTTAGCAAAAGGACCAAAAACAATGAAAATATTGCCAAAAGATCGNATTTTCAACGTATGCAAAGCGTGTTTCATCGTATTCAAACCGTTCTCGTAACATATATGCAGCGTATGCTAGCTTATTTGACAAATAAGTGACTAAGCCTATTTTATGATAATTAAGTTCATTTTACGTGTTACGAAAACATCATGTGGGCCATTGGTCTGCTAACTTTCCTTCTCCTTCTCAAGCACCAGAGCCAGTCCGGACAACCCTGAGCCCTCTAACAAGCCCGGACCAGCACGTCCGCGTAACGATGATGGTGACACACCCGTTAGGTGTAGACCAAGGGCTCTCATCTTATACGTGCCTTCTCAGCCAGCCAGATGTTGGGCGATCAACCCTCTCTATAGGTATGTAAATCCAACCATTTTCGAATTCTGTTTGTGCAAACCGAAAAAGAATAAACCGCCAAGAGCTCAGTAAAATGGGAAAAATTGCTTTGCAATATGTTACACCTGGACGGTGTTTCACCAAGTTACGAATTACTTTGAGAACGGTTGGTATCAACTCTTGCGCTGAATACGCTTAGTGCCATAGACAAACAAGAACATATATCAGTCGTTCTTAAAGTCTTTCCTAAAGTCTTTCTTATATGGTAAAACGACAGCATCGGTTGTGTTTCCATAAAACTGTTCGCAGAACTACGCACGACTCTACTGGTGATCCTTCCACAGGTGCGTTTAAGCGCAAAGAATTATCATTGAGTGAAGGAAAAAAATAGTCGTTCGTATAGGCGTGCGTAGATTTACAAACAGCTTTATGAAACATAACCCAGGTGATTATTTAAAAAAGAATGCTCACCTAGATTGCAGTGATATGTTTTTAATGGACTTAATACACTAATGCATTTCAATAATTCAATACGAGATATTATGACCAGATGAGCGAATCACAGAGGATGCGCGGCAACGTTTTGATGACAAAGATCGGTCATAGACTCTGCACTACATTATATTCTATGAACTTGATTCCTTATAATCTGATAATATCAAAAACGTCTAAAATCACAGGGCATTCATGTTAATATTTATCTTTAGGACGGTATTCGAAGACGAGAGGTGGGGGCTCAACAGGGGCATTTCCCCAGCCAGAGGTACACCGATTGGGAGGCCATGGTGTAAAGGTAGACCTCAAATCTAGCGGGTTAGGTGGTTTCGGAACATTCTACTGTCAGGGGTCGCAGGAAAGCAAGGATGTGACTACAGTTGTCGGTATATTTCTTACCTCTAATCGTAAGTATTATCATCTTGGTTACACGATTGATTTGATTTGTCCACGTTTGATTTTTCACACAATTAGTAGTTCAAGAGTAATGTCCTGCCAGTGGATGAATAAACACGAGTCGAACAAACGGAAAATTTGAGCGTAATCAGAAAATTCGTTGAAAAGTTATGATTTGTTAATTCCTAATTGATGATGACGGAATCTGTGACCTCATAAAAGAGAGGTTTCCTTTTTTCCATCAGCGAGCTTAAGTCTACCAAACACCTCCCCTGGAGCAAGGAGGAGACCGCTTGAGGATCTCTACGTAGAAATTGGGGTGACCGCGGCGTCAATTACGGTATACATGCTATATGGGGCTTTAGGTCCCTTGATCCGCCTATGCATGTATGTTTTAGTTTACTCATTTTTGGTGTGTTTTAAGTTTGCATCTCGAAATTGGAAACAGAGACAACGTCATAACACATTACTCATTTTACCTTCAAATATAGGTAGACAACATATCCATGAACTATATCCTCTAGTTTCTAAGGTCAGCACTGGGATACTGAACACCACCTGTATTACCAGATGGAAATCATTATAAAGACTGTATGATTATGGACTATCTATCTTTAATTGTAGAAATGCTCTGATTACAGTCTGAAAATGAAAGAAATTTCAAAAGTGTAAACATTTTTAATACACTCTGTATACACTCAACTGCTTGTTTATTAATTGTACTTTCAACTCAATAAACACAATGATAAAGGAGCTGGATTTGATGTATATCGTATAAAACTTTGCGTGTATTTTGTCACTGACAGAAACATATAAATATTATGATACTCTGCTTTTTTTCTAAGTGTAGTTTTAGTGGTGTTAGTCTTTTACTACAAACTATTTCACCTAACATATTCCTATTATGAATTTGTTGGATTTTTTTTATAATACTTCTCTTCGGCAAACACTTTGAATTGGGAGAATTCTCATATTTTTTATTCAGAGTCAGTAATCAAATATTGCATCCTGCTAGCTGAAATACTAGGAGAAATAATTAGTAGGCATAGTTCACAACCTAGTTGTTTTATATCAAATAAAACATGACGTTAAAGGAAGTAATATTGTGGCAGTTTCCGCTACCTGGTGAACTCTCTATGACATATTACTTTCTGAGTCGGGTACTTTCAGGTGTACCTGAATATATTTTGTTTTGAAGATGTATGTTGTTTTCAATCGGATCAGGCTAAAGCTTTGGAATAAATAATCACACAATTAACATGGTGAATACGTATAATCCAAAAATAAATATAAACATTATTTTGCAATCTAGAGTTTTGAGATAGCAATTATCAAATCATTTATTTCGAAATATCCAAATAAAATGACCTGATTACCCCAAAAAACGGGAATCGTCTTGAAAATTAGAGGGTCCAAAAGACGAAGGATGTTCGTTACTTTCCCCTACAGGGGTATGGCCTCCGCTGTCTGTGTGACCATGTTTAACATCGATGCCTTCTCGATCGTGAAGTAATCATATTGATAATCATTTTCGAAGGTTATGTGTGGGTGGTATCGAGAGTTCAAAGTTATTCTTTTATTGTAATACATGTATAACAGTTTGTATATTGTATTGATACAAGTGATCAAATTTTGATTTGTAGGTCACAGCTCAAATAAAGTAACGAATAAATGGATCTTTATTTTTGCATTTTTCTATCAATTTTATATTTTGATAAGGTCTTTATAACCACTATTCAAAAATAAGAAATATTTGATATAAATTTCTCTTTTTCAATATCCTGTTACTCTTTTTTTTATTTGGCAGCATCTTTATCAAGAAAATTAAATCAAATCACAATATTTATAATGATCTAAGGAAACAAATAAATATTAAAAATATTGTCAAGCTTAGATTTACATCCAACAATATATCAAATATTGTCTTAGAATTGTCATTTTTTTATATTCTGTTCTCCATTATGTATTTCACCGCAGCAAAAATCATTCCTGCTGATGGGCGATTCACAAAGACCGTCAGCGTTGGTGACATTGGCGTTACCATGGCAATGACCCTCCGCAGCCCGGCAGACTCATTGACCAATCAGGTTCATTGGCGTAAAGACGGCCAGGGGGTCATAACAAGAATGGTGGGACTCTCCAGCATCACATTTAGACAGCCAATCACAGAAGCCGATGCTGGTGTGTATGAATGTTATTATGCAAATGAGAGGAATCAAGCGCGTCATGGTATTCAAAGACTTATCGTGAGAAGTGAGTAAACCATTATTGATATCTCAGATAACCTAGGTAAATATGATAATAATGATGATAATACATGTGACTTGCAAGGTGCCAACTAAGAATAAATGCTCACGGCGCGCACAATAACAAAATAAGAGAGTGAAAAATGAACACATAATAGCATAGATAATAAACAATATATGGCTATAATTGGAAACATATTGAAATTATGTATAACCAAATATTCACGAGGTTGGGTGGATCATGATATGTATAATGTAAAGTAACTTTTGTAGGAATGTCGATGAAAATAAATGATATCATCTACGATCTAAAAGCCCGTAAATACGTCAAAATTATTGGGAAATAGTATTCATTAGTTTTATGAAAATGTGATCTTAGATATAGACCTCAATTTGAGGGCCGGTATTTTCTTAGCCACTCTCTGGAGGGAGAAAAGCGCCAAATAAATACATGTTTGCAAGCCCCCCCCCCCCCTCAATCATTTTTCTTGACTCCGCCCATACAACCTGAACAATAATTATCTCACTGACCGAGAACATCATGCGTAAAAGAAATGATTTTTCTTTAAAGTAAAATGAATCATGTCTCGGTTTAAACCCCATTGGCCCGTATTCTGATAGCAGGTTAAACTTTAACTAGGGTTTAAATCTGTGGTTTAGGTATGGTAGGCCAAAATAAGCTTGAATCTATAACAGTCGGTGTTTAATTTAACAGCTCATTTTGGCACTCATAGTATTAAAAACTGTCTTGGAATAAAAACTTAAATAATTTTCTACATTATTGGAGCATGGGAAAAGAGAGCAGTTAACATAAGAATTATTCAGTTTAAATAAAGTTTTGGCACTTTGGGCCACCCATACTTAACCCACAGATTTGAACTCTAGTTTAAGTTAAACCTGCTATCAGAATACGGGCCATTGTGTCTAAATAACAATCGCATTACTACGTGTAATTTCAATTTCAATAGCAATACAAATTAACATTGACTTTTGTTTTACTTAATACTAATATGTTTACAAAAAAACTTGTTTCTGCAATTTACTTTCAAATAGGTTGTCCGACTGGCCACTGGAATCCTCCACGTTGTACAGGAGTGTGTGATGCCTGTTACAATGGTGGAGTCTGTGATGATGTAACGGGGCGGTGTATATGTCCTCCTGGTTTCACTGGGGATCATTGTGAGCAAGGTACTTATTTTAGTCACTGCCTATTTATTAACCAACCGGTTTATTCCAGCTCTGTTTTGTAATTTCCTGTGATACTAAAGCACAGCCACAATAATAGTTCTTTAATATACATAATTTATGTTCATATAGAAATTTCAATGTTTGTGCTAATCATGTTGATCGGTTTTTAATGATTCAACGATGTACTAATTGATTCGTCCATTCTGTATTCAATTGCATGTGGGATTATTGTTATCCTGATTAGGATCCACGAAAAAGTAAAAACATGTGGAGAGAGGGAAGAGAAGACTGCAGGAGATTACTATGAAAAGAGATAGATTGGGGTTAGAAGAAAGAAGTTGAAAGACAAGATTAGGCAACAAGTAGACATATATATATGTATCTTAAGAATCATGGATGTAAATTAAACGTGTAAATGTTCGTGATGCATATACATTTTAATCTAAGCTTCATAATCAATATCCTACATCAATATTAATTTGTAATATCTGATTTTTTTTATTTGATTTGATTTGAATTTATTTTTCCACTTTCGTTTACAATAACAAATCATATATGACAATAATACATATCAATATAATCTAATGTATCTGAAAATAAGACCACAATCATAATATGTTTACATTCTGATTTATTTATAGCGTGCGGATTCAACCGATTTGGTGTTTCATGCGAGTACCGATGTTCACCATCTTCAGATGAATCTGTTGCGTGTCGAGATAGACAATTCTGTCTCCCAGACCCGTATGGATGCACATGTAACGCTGGCTTCAAGGGACTGAGATGCGAAACAGGTACGCCGAAATTGCCTTTATGGATATTTGAACTCAACGTTACGAAAAGCTATTGTATGCAACCCTGTATATCATCTTCCTACAATCTCTGGGAAATCATTTCATATCCATATTATGTATTCTGAATCATGCACCTTGTATGATTACAAAAATAAAACTTGATCTTCATTCATTTGTTGGAACATCATTATCATGTCATGTATACTTATGAATCTATGCTATTTTCACCACTTATTTCATAAGAATGTGATATTTTTTGCATCCGTCTGTCGTTAATAATAACTCTTTTATACATGCCTTGATTGCATAATGTTAAAATAAGCATGCTGTATTATTAGACGAATGATACCGTGTTCGCCATTCAGTGTTGCTAGGATGATACCATCTTCGTCACCATGTCTTGTTAGAATGATGTCATCTTCATCACCCTGTCTTTTGAGAATGATACCATCTTTGTCACTCTGTTTTATTAGAATGATATTATCTTCTTCACCCTTTCTTGTTAGAGCGATAACATTTTCGTCACCCTTTCTTCTTTGAATGATATAATCTTCGTCACCATGTCTTGTTAGAATGATACCATCTTCGTCACCCTGTATTGTTAGAGTGATAACATCTTCGTCACCCTGTCTTCTTTGAATGATATAATCTTCGTCACCAGTCTTGTTAGAATGGTACTATCTTCGTCACCCTGTCTTGTTAGAATGAAACCATCTTCGTCACCCTGTCTTGTTAGAATAATACCATCTTTGTCACCCTGTCTTGTTGAAATAATACAATCTTCGCCACTCTGTCTTGTTGGAATGATATCATCTTCGTCACCATGTCTTGTTAGAATTATATCATCTTCGTCACCATGTCTTGTTAGAATGATACCATCTTCGTCACCCTGTCTTGTTGGAATGATATCATCCTCATCATCCTGTCTCATTAGAATGATGTCATCTTCATTATCCTGTATTGTTGTAATGATACCATCTTCGCCACCCTGTCGCGTTGGAATGATACCGAACGATACCACCTTCGTCACCTTATTCTAGGCGGGATGGAAATCTGTATTTCAGCATTCAAACAATGCCAAATCACAGGAAATGTATGAAACTACATGCTTTTACCATCGTTTTGCTGTAGATTGTGAAGCTGGACGGTATGGGGCAGGTTGTCTTCAGACATGTCACTGTGCGTCGGGTCACTGCGACCGTTTTACAGGGCAGTGCCTCGGATCACCATCAGGGTGCTCGCGTGGTTGGTCAGGGGTCAACTGTCAAGGTTAGTATCTAAATTTATCGTGTATCCTCCTGATATTATTTGTCTCCCAGGCAACAGCAAATGTTATTTTGGGGTAAAGTTAGAAATAATTTAGCAACAATATTACAGTTAAAAATAATAATTTATGCACCGATTAATACCTTTGCCTATTTCAAAGGGCGTGTGAATTATGTTTTATATGGAATTGATTTTAAATAGTTTTGATATAACTGTCAACTTGTATATAACTGTCAACTGTAATTTGTATCACTGTAAACAAAATATACGAGCAATAATTAGAAATGATGTGACAACAAAACTTAAAAAGTAAATCATGCGTTGATGAATACCCTTTTCAACTTCAAAGGACATGGTATTATGTGCATTTATTCAACTTGTAATATCGTAGATGGGAGTCCTTAAATTCCTATAATCTGAGACAGCTTTCCTTAATCAAATGTGATGCTTAGACCTATTTATCGGTTTATAAACTTCGATGTATTCTGTTAATAAAGTACCTCAAATATATAATTCTAAAACCGACAAAAATTTTCTTCCATCTGACATTAAAGTCCCGGATGTATGCCCAAGTGGGTATTTTGGACCTGGATGTCTGAGCAAATGTCACTGTGAAGACAATGTTGCGTGTAACAAGGTAGATGGTGGATGCCCTGATAGACGGTGTGCTTCGGGCTATGCTGTTTACGATGAGTACCAACACTGCTCAGGTAATTGTGCAATACTGTTTTCGTTAAAGGAAATGTTCTGTAATTGATTGATGGTATACAGAAAATGTTAGGCTTTAAAACAAATGTTTAGTATTAGAAAAGGGTAAAATCAAAAATATAACCTACATGTAAAGGCACACGTACTGTAAGAAAGCGATAGTGGAACGCTATATTTAATTATCACAAATATTTTGATACTGCCTGTATAATGTCCTCTTTTTTTTTTGCATTCCTTATTGTTTTTTCATCAATCCGAATATAATAACATATTTCGGGCAGCTTGTTGACGTTTTGAATAACGAAATCTTAATGTGTAACAATGTTATAATAAAGTTTATAGAAGGTAAAACGACAATAACATTTACCGCGGGAGATTTAGTCAAGAAAGCTAAAGCACTCAATAAAAACGTGGAAAACGTGAAGTATTAAAGGTTGCACAAAAGTGAGGGAAATCTTAGAAACATGCCCCATGAACACCTAATAAAAAAGAAATCTCGTTACAATCTACGGCATGTAATATTGTGCTCAAATAAAATGATGTTTTTTCCTGCTGATATTATCTATCTAATTGTAGCTTGTAGACCCGGCACATTTGGCGAGGGATGCTCACAGATCTGTCCCTGCCAAGCTGATGCGTGTGATAGAGAAACGGGTGCATGCAGTGGAGGGTGCTTCGATCAGTATATCATGCCGACATGTCGGGCAGGTAGATACATCATGAACGAAATTTAACACAATGTAGCAACACAGTGGGTGACTTCAAGTACGGTGTTCGGTGTTGGTGTTGGTGTTGAGAGAGCAAAACGGTCCGTAAACCGAACTCCAACACCGTTGGTCAGTTTACAGAAGTGATACAGAAACGACCGGAAATACGTCAGAATCTTGCGAGGTCTACCCCAAACACCGACAGACTTCAAGTTTGGTGTTGAGGCTGGTGTTGGTTTTGCTGCAACACCAACACCAGCGTTCAACAC
>BQKZ01008418.1:1505-12997 GCA_036244855.1 Temnopleurus reevesii | reverse complement strand
GATAAATATTTATCGTAGGTTTAATTGCATCTTTTATGTTACAGGCCCCTTCTTGTTTATTAGTATAAAAATGATTCCAACTACGTACATCTGTACATTGAAACTTGCTCATAAAGATTTTAGGAAAGCCTTGAAAATTTCTTTTTGCAGCATGATTGATTTTGCAAGTCCTTGTTTTTTCTAAACCTTGAACATCCCCATTAATAGTTAAAGACCAGTAATTTGACTGAGCACGTCTACTTTATGTGACATTGTGCAATGCAAGCTCGACCGGATACAAACATACATGTACATGTACATGTTCATGTAGAAAATTACCGTATGGTGACTGTAGGATAGAATACACACAAATCCAGCGTGATACTGCAATGGGTCATTTTCTATTGACTGACTGCCATTATACAGGTAGCTGAGAGGTCCCTTACATTTATGTAATCACGTTTTAAATACTGGTCATCATTATATCGACCTGTAGTATCATCAAAACTTGTTTGTTTATGAACATCGGTATATTGTTGTGGCAAAGAAAGATAGACTTATTATTGCAGGTATGTGTATACGCCATAGAGTATTAGAGTTCAAAATTTCTGCTCGTAGATAATTCCAAGTTTGAGCATTGATGGAGTTTCCTAAAGATTGATTGAGTACATTGTAATGGTTGGGTTTATTTTTAATCCACTGCATGAGGTACATGTAGTTTTTCATTACAGAGAACAATTTCAATGACTTCATGAACTGGGCTTATGTGGTATAACGTTGAAGTAAAGTTAATGCGCTCGACAACGGAGCGGCTCAACGACGGGAGAATTTGTCAGATTCCTGCGTTCTTGCTAACCCTCCGTTGCTCTTAACTTCTATTACGCTACTCGCTCAACGGCAGTATGCAAATTGAGTGTGACGTCAGGAATGGAGCTTGCAGGCCGAAATCCAAAGATCGCGGTAAAGGTTACGTGATTTGCATAATAGGCACATGATATTTTTGGCCGCATCTGATTGGCTACGTTCCTGCATCTAAGACGGACGTGGGATTGAGCAAAGACCGTTGTAGAATTCTGCTCTTCGCCGCTGTTGTCACTGGCAACCAGCGAAGCCGACCTAAACGGGTCGAAAATGGTATTGATCAGCGATTTTGCCGTTCGTGTTGACGGTGTGTAACCTCGCTATTGTGTAGTTCAAGGTTAGAGCTGATCAGGTTACTGTAAAAGCCAATATTTTAGCATACATACATTTGAGCAAATTCATTGAATTACAGACCTCTTTGTAACATACTGTGCAATTCGTCATTTTCAGGTTTTGAAAGGTTATTGTACACAAGTCTATGGGAATTCTAAGTGAAAATTTTAGCAAAATTATTGTTGCAAAATTTGCGAAAATACATTTATTATAGTATCCGAAATGCTCCAAGTGAAGTGGACTTGAAGTCCCGTTTATCGACCAAGCTATTTGAATGGTCTTCTATTGGCCTTCTGTGGAAACTATATACATGTATAGCTTATAGTGGACGTTTCATACGAAAAGTTAATATGTGAACGGGGTCTATGAATATGTTAACACATAAAGGTTAACTGAACCCATTGAACCATTTTTATAGCTGTGAGGCAAAGCATTTTTGATCTATTGATATTTCCATGTTCAATGTATAAAACATGTTCAAATGAGGCCTCACTGTAATCGAATTTCAACTTAGTTCAAAACATACAAAGAACTTTGGTGTGTATCTCGATCTAAACACAAAGATACACTGGATACACTATTGTATAGGTTTGAAGTATAGCCAGACATTTGTTAATAAATTCATGTTTTTCTACATTTCTGTTCAAGCTTTGAGGTAGAAATAAAATATTTTTGCCTGATTTGTCTGCGTTTCAAAGTGAGATTTGTCTGGCCCAGACCAAGTCTTTAAAGAATTTATAATTTTGCGAAGATTAGATGATGAGCATTTGCAAAAATATACACAACATTGAAAGTACTTTCTATAATACTTTGCTAAGTAGTAAATTCAATTACAAATACATGATACAATCCATTTAATCTACAGACCCTTATAAGCTTATCAGCTTTACCATGATACACAACATATAAATGTACAGTACATGTAATTTAATAAGTATAGGGCCTACACAGAAAGTACTTTGGTACTGTATTGATGTGCAGTTCATACATGTAAGTAAGGTCTGCTATGCTAGAATGTTATTTGGCATAGCAGGCTAGCAACCAGCTGTGTTGAATGTCAAATACAGTATAGTATGCACAGTTGTACATGTATAGTAGGCCCTGCATTGCCATACTAAATATTGTGTCATTACAATATGGCATGTCTAGGTTTGGGTGCTATGGATATATTTTACATGCACGTTTAGGCTGAATTGTAATGATAAATTACTTTTTACATACATGTACACCGTACACTGTACATGTACATTGTCATTGGCTTCAATTCATACACATTCTCGTACAGGACATTGCATTGAGTATAATATAGTATATATGTGCGCATAGGTGTTTTGAACAATAAAAGCTTGTAATTCGTACAAATACATGTAGTATAAAAAGCAATGATCTTCAAATTCTGTAGCAATATGAGCAATGCTAATTTGCTGGGTCCCTTTATTCCTACTATTGACTATCCATTGGATTTCAGTGCCAAATTTGATACTGAATTGCCAGGTATTTAATGTTTACATGTACCTGTGTGCATAAATAACACCCCATAACAACACTACCTGAATTTGGGTTATTGCAGATGATTGCAATGTTATGCAGAACCACGAAAATCAACATACATTGTAAAGGATTGCAATTAACCTCATAGACAATCAAGATCTTCGTTGCATGCATATTTTGTCCATGAGACTGACACGTAATCATATAGAATTGCTCCTTAAAATTAGCGATTGATAGTAAGCCTTCATGTTCCGAGTGGGGTGGGGTGGTGCTGGATTGATATTTTGCAGTCACTAGAACTTGGAGGAAGAAAATAGACTAGACCACCAAAACAACAATGACCCTTTGCCAGGTCAACCGTGATCGACGGCTGATTTACATATAATGCAATAACACAAGGTGGCTGGAGTGACATGTGATAGCTATTCACAAGGATTGGGGAATGTTTGTTTTGCTAAGAGAGCTTTTTATTATAGCTTCATTTCTGGGAGTGCACCTATCACCTATTTTCTTGATTGAATGCATGCATTTGTAAATATCTCCTGTTTGTCATGGAGGGTGCACAGAATACGGTTGTTTGTAAATATTGTTTACATGCAGTAGTTTTAGCTTTATTTCTTATATATGTACACTCTGTACTTATAGGCCCATTTGTTTAATATTTGTGCTGATATGTAATAGGCTTCCTTGAAAGGCAAATGATGTTTAATAATAATCTAAAAAATCTCACACCACTTTTCTTATTTGACTTTTTTTCTTTTTGTCCTTATTTGTACAATTGGAAAATAAGGCATAAAGCCAATGGATAGCTAATGAATGCTTTGGAATTGCATTTTTTTTAAATTATTTGCTGTGATTCTTTGATCGTGAATAAAAAGATTGAAAAGGGGAAAGAAAGATCAGGTTAGGCCATACTCTTACATGTACGTTGGGTCTTTGGCAGCAAACATAGATCTTGCATCATGTGGTACATCTAATACACGCAGTGCATTTGGTTTTATTTTTGAAAACAGAATGTCTTACTTCCAAGGGTTCTTGTACTAGTATTCCATATGGGGGGGGGGGGGCTTTGCAAGGAACTGTAAATGCAGTTAGTATCCCATTATTAGAGTCAGCACAAATGGGTTATCCACAAAGATGCCATTATGAACTGTTCCTTGTAATGCACCCCTTGCCTGCATGTCCTGCACAGTGTACTATAGCTTGGTTCAAGGTGATTGAAGAAGGACTTATAAACCTTCTGATTGGAAAGCGAGATGAGATGTCTTAAATCCTTGAGCTAATCTAACGAGGATCCTGCATTTCCTGCCTAAATATAGATTGATGTAACCTTTTACAGTGACAGTAAGTTATAAAGTGGTTATTATTTTGTGAGATCAGTTTGATTTTACACTTGATTCATTACTAAGTTTTTGCATTTTAAGTCATGACCCCCCCCCCCCAAAAAAAAAATTCTTATTCACAACACACAGTCATGGATTCCTTTACACGAACTTTATCCAGCATATTACCTTTGGAAATGTTGACTCGGTAAGGTGAATTTTCACGAGAATTTTTGATTTGTGCGGTGATTAATATGACATCATACTTTGTTCTATCACAGACAAAAGCCCATCCGTACATGTGTATGATAGGCTGGATGAAGGTGGGAGGGGGGGGGGGGATGAAATGCTTATTATTTGGGAACCGATATGTTGTTTAGAAGCTGAAGACAGTTGATAACCTTTACGTATATGGAAATGAGATTCTTTTATTGCCCATAGACAAATTGCCTCCTTTTAATCAGATTAAGGGGAATAATAAGATTTGACATGAAGATCTGCACGCTACCCATTTTCAATGATATGGTATACAGCTATGGAATGTGCATAGTAATTGGTACATGTAACTTTAGGAATATTTTTTGAAAAAAAAACTAGCTTTGAATTCCCACTGACAGAGCGTTGGAATGTTTAATGTAGAATAATCTTGGTCATGATAATGTTCCTTTTGCCCATGATTTATTTCATTCACAACATACATGTCGTCTACATTATGAACCACATCTATTTGTGGATGAAACTCAATCCATGACATGACTGCAGTAAATAAATGTTGAATACATTACATGGCTCTAGCACGTAGGCGCCTTCCCTGCTCTATTTACGTGTATGTACAGAAAGCCTATGGTCTGCAAGTACGAGGTATATAAAGAGAACTTGCATTACAGAGTGATATTGGCCTTGACTATCACCTTGTACAGGGTGTCCCAGAAAAAAAAAAGATTATTACAAAATGACAAAAATTTGATGAAACTCATGTAGGCCTACATATTGTAATTAAATTTTGAATAACCATGTAGGCCTACACGTACATGCCCCCGGTGTGTAAGTTAACAGCCTTTTTACGTGAATGTAGGCCTATGGTCTACAAACACTATAGGCCTACAGAGCAAACTTGCATTATACTAGAGTGATATCGGCCTTGACGGACATCTTGTACATGGTGATCCAGAAAAAGGAACCCCAAATATCCTAAAATATTGTAACCATATCCATCCAGTGTGAAGCACAATCCATGATTGCAGTACATAAAATGTTGATCATGCACTTGGCACATGTACAGTGTACATTAGGATCCTAGCCTATTACAGAGTGACATTGGCATTGACTAGCACCTTTTACGTGTATGTACACAGTGCTCCACAGAGAATGAAACACATTCACAAATGAAAACCATTGGACCCCGGCCTACTCGAGCATCCAGCAGAATGGATCTTGTGCCCTGTAAATTGCATCTATGTTTAGTATTATTATATGACATGTATCGCTGAAGACTTTAATTTGGTCAGTCATATGCATATATCACGATTTCTCATATTCTAAACTGACAGGAACACATTAAAAATGCCAGTATTGTAAGTCCCATGCATTATTCCAAATTATTTTAAGCCACTCTGTACAATGTGTACATGTACATGTAGGCCTGCATAAAATGATCACAGATGTAGTTCAACCTCAGTCTAAAGAAAGCACACCTTCCCTGGCTAATAGTACCCAGGTACCATGCACACTCCTCCAAGTGTGTGAGTGTAAACAGAGAAAATGGGAGAACCAAATAAGAATGACATCAGGTATAGATTGAAAAAGAACCCCAAGGGCTCACCCGAAAAATGAACTCTCAGAAGTCTGTTGGAAGTTATCAAGGTCACTCTGGCACAGATTTGAGTACATCATATTTTCACAATTTGAGGCTTGCAAGCCCCTATCTTAGAATTTATTTAATAGTAGATATATTCAGAAATATTTTGGATGGGAGGAGGGGAAGTGGGTTATGGTTGCCTACCATAATGTCCAAATTTTGTTGTCGACTATGAGACTATTTGTCAAATAGATATGATATTTTAATGTCAAAATCTTTTTACAAGGGGCCACTTACATGTACCACTTATGATTGGTTGGTTGGTTGATTGATTGATTGGTTGATTTGTTTATTGTTTATTTATTCATTTATTTTCTAATTTCTTCTTAATTTTTGAATTGATCTAATATTGTATTATTACTTTTTTTAAGCTCGTATGAATTTTGTACAGGTGATAAACATTTATGCATTGTCAATTTCTAGAGCAGATAGCCTTATTTGGCCCGATTCTATCAGAATTAGGTTACTTCTGCCCGAGATAAATGAAAGGGTGAAATTGATGTGTGCCAAGCAGATCCATGCCTGTCACATTTATAAAAAAACAGCTGCATCCCTTCCTTTATTTCATTAACTATTCAAAAAGGAGTGTGCAGGAGACAAACCTTAATTTCTACTTTTCTGACCTATTTCTCTTTCTGCTTCTTTCCCTCCATACTTACAGGAAATGTAATTTTTCACTTTCATTGTACTATTATGAAGATACTGCTGTACATTGTACATATAAAAGTCACAGTATTAGGGGTGCAGAAAATACATACAGTCATTTTGTCCAAAGAAAACTTATGAAATACTAAATATAGAACAATTAATTTGTTACTTGCTTGAAGGTATATAATTGCTCTCTCTTGAAGTGAATGACTGGATTACCACCCCAACAAAAATCTTGATTTTAGAGTTTTGTAAATCTTGTTCAGGAAGTTTTCTACAACTTTTGCTTCATGTACATAATAATCTGCCATTAAACTATGCCATTAACTTTCTGGAAACTTTCTAATTGATTCTTCTGAAAAAATTTCTTCATTTTTTTTAAAATTCACATGATTTCGGGTATGGGAAAGAACCACAAGGATGCAGCATCAGTTACAACAGCTCACTCAGTCCCAGCGTCATGTGGAATCTAAAACATAAAGTTATATGAGGGCGATTTTGAAAGTTAATTCATGAGTTATGTAAATTGACTCTTTTGAAGATTGGTATGAACTGATTCAGAAGGACCAGTCTTATATGTTCTTTTAATCTTATATTCACAGGTTTAGATTGCCCTTTCTCTTTCTTTTGCATCTGATTCAGAAGGATGCAGCATCAGTTACAACAGTTTGCTCAACCTTCTAGCCTCTTTAAAAATCTAAAACAGACATTTTACTGGAAAAATTGCATCATTTGCCACCAGACAAGTTTTGGTATTATTGAATTTGTTGAACTCTTCCAGAATTCTACCATATTTTATTTAGTATTATTCATTAGTCATCTTTTCCTCTTTCTTTTGCATTTGATCATAGGTATGGGAAAGAACCACAAGGATGCCGCATCGGTTACAACAGCTCACTCAGTTCCAGCTTCGTGTGGAATCTATTATTTTGAAGTAACTGTCGTTAGCAAAGGAAGAGAGGGGTGAGTCAAAATTTCTTNGAACGTGGCGCATGTAATTTATACCGGAAGTACCCGTCACAACCGGAAATTGATACCCGCCAGGTCAGGTCAGGGGTGGACCAATCAAAATTAAGCATTTGATCCACGCTCTCTAGCGGCGAAAAGCTTACAACTATAGTCGATCCCCCGAATTTCTTGCACATTGCAAAAGCAGTGGGATGTCCATGTAACGTAGTGAAATTGTTGTATACCTGTACCTTCAAATCCAGAAAAGATTTCAAATCCAAATGTGTGTAACTGAGAAAAAAAAGCAATCTTCATCAATAGATCAAAGCTTAAGAAGAACTGAATTGATCTTCATGGTGAAGTGACAAAGTGGATCACTACGTTACATGGACTTTGCATGCAAAGTGGACCCAACCCCATGGATATACCCAGATGTTTCATCGCCATCATTTTATTTATTCTGTTTAAGTGTTACATGAGTGTCACGAAAGAAATATGAAATGAAGTATTAAATAAAGAGCAAATAATTTGTTACTTGCTTGAAGTGAAATAAACGAATCATTGTTTTCTAAGTTTTCTCTTGAAGTGAATGGCTGACACATCAAATTTCTATGTTGAGATTAACACTTCTGTTACCCCCTACCCCCAAAAAATCTTGTTTTTAGAGGATTGTGAAATCAAAGTTTTCTTTGCTACATGTACATTTTTATGATAATAATAATAATAATGAATATAGCGCTTATCAACTCTTTATCAGAATTCCCGAAGAGCTCTACGATTGCAGCATTTTCACCTTTTTTTTTATTAGCAGTGCAGCTTCTACATGTAGGTGCATAAGCTCTTTTCAAGGAATAATTTCCTTGTAGGTACCCATTCATTTCACCTGGGTTTAGTGCAGCACAATGTGGATGAATTTCTAGCTGAGGGAAATTGACCCCATGGATGAGATTCGAACCTACGACCCTCTGGCTGAAAGGGGAGAGTCAGGACCACTACACCCTGGTGCCTCCACATCATAATGTGCCATTAAACTATGCAATTAATTAACTTTCTAAAAACCTTATAATTAATTTTCAAAATTTTTCTCTCTTTTTGCATCTGATCGTAGGTATGGGAAAGAATCACAAGGATGCAGCATCAGTCACAACAGCTCACTCAGTTCCAGCCTCATGTGGAATCTATTACTTTGAAGTCACTGTCGTTAGCAAAGGAAGAGAGGGGTGAGTCAAAATTTTTAATCCATCAAAGTTATCAGCCCTTTCAGGACAATAGAAACTGTTTTGTGTTCAGCTTTTAATAACTTTTGATTTAGTGTTCTAAAAATATAACAGATGCATGAGCAGAAACAGAAAAATTCTAAACTAAATCTGACCATTTTCATGTTGAAAATAATTACTAAAATGGTCATTAATCATTAAATTGGCAATGCATACATTAAAAAACAAATGCTATTTTCCATGCAAATTGGCAACTTTTAAGTTATTAACACACTTTTTGACAAAGAAGATTCAATATGGTAATATATTATTTAATTGGAACGTTCTAAAAAGAAAATTTAACATTTTAGTGTTGCCAATATAGGAAAAGAATAGTGATTGAAATTGGTGTACAGTAATTCCTGTCCTCAATGGGTTAACAAATGCAGATATATTGGTATTCATTGAAGTTGTTAGTAACAATTGAAGTTCAATACTTAGAATCTAGCTTGTAAACATATTTATTACTTGTTGCTTTGTCAGGCAAGCCCCTATCAAGCTTTTAGGTTGTTAAGGTATGGTCACACCGGCCGAGCGGAGCCTTGGCGGTCCTTTAGCGGAGACAAAAACTCATTACCGCTCGTAACCGTTCACCATCGCTAAACATACGTTGGCATCCACTAGCGCACCGCTGGATCAGCTCTCCAATCTGTCATGGTCCCTAGTTTCGCTCCAAAATGCAAAAGGTTTTGAGCCGCACAAAAGATTGCGAGCGATAAGGAGAGGGCAATTTCCGCTCTGGCAAAGTTCACCACCGCTAAAACACCGCCCAGGCACCGCTAGACGCAAGTTTGTGGCCGCTTGGATCCGCTCGGTCAACGCAGAGCGACATCATGCACATGCGTGCTTTGGTTCGCCGGAAGTTTAACCCAAAAGCCATGCCCCACTTTGGGCCGTCTTTGAAAAGATGATTCTGTACATTGGTTAGGGATCCGAGGATTGAATGGAATTTTATTCTTTGAATTCCATTGTGTGAAGTACACTGCGTAGCACCTGGGAAATATTCCAGCTGCCACGACAGTGCATTCACACAAGAGAATTTCAAAGTGATTAAAATTCCGTTGCGCTATATGCGATTGCTTTGTTGTTTGGGGTCTCAGTGGGAAGCAATGCAGATTTCTGCGTTGGCCTAGCGGATCCAAGCGTCCACCAACCACCGTATAGCGGTACCAGGGCAGTGTTGGAGCGGCCATGAACTTTGCCAGAGCGGTAAGTCCCCTCGCTTCTTTCCGCTCGCAATATTTTGTGCAGCTCAAAACTTTCAGAGCGGTAGGAGGGACCATAAGCGGTGGTCGAGCGGAAACCTGCGTTGACTTAGCGGAGGCGAACTTATGTTAAACGGCGGTGAACGGTTACGAGCGGTGATGAATTCTTGTCACCGCCCAGGACAGCTATTTAGCACCGCCCATCCGATATGACCAGGCTATAGAAAAAGCGGTGTTAGATGGGCGGAGGTAAGCGTTTTACAAAAGAGATCAATTGTTCTACCCACTTTGTGAGCGGTGACGAGCGTTGCCGAAATTAAATCCCAAATTCCTTCCGCTAAATGACCGCTAAAGCTCCGCTCGGCCGGTGTGACCACACCTTTAAGAACAACCTGTGCATAAAGAGAGCGCATAAAATTTGCACCTATTTGTAAACCAACTTACATGTATTTTGTCAAAAATACTCCTCTTTGCTGCACATGTACAAATTCAAATTCGATAGCTTTATGATAAGCAGTAATCTATTATCTCTGCACACACTTCTTATTGTACATGTTGGCAGCACTCAGTCATAAATTAGTCAATATCTACCCTGATATGATTACATGTTCATGTATTGGTTGGGATATCAATGTCTATAATTCTTAATTCCAAGTAAAGGTCCTGTGAACTATTGCCGGCTTACTGTAGTATTGATAGATATCACTAAGGGGGTATTGCTCAAAGGTTTGCAATTGATCGCAAGTTGCAGTTGATCGGAATACGCCAATCAAAATCACTGTTTCATACGCATCTTGGTAAATGCGCACACCGGGCGGGAATAAAAATGCGCGTTACAATTTCCAAAGTTGCAGTTGATTTGCAGTTGATTCTGAGCAACACCCCCTTAGAAAGATAAGAAAATTACATGTAAGCTCATATAAGAAATCAAATTCATGTTGAGGTGTGGTGTATTTATAGTTCATTTGCTCAGCTGCTTAGTATCAATTTGCATGTGTTTGTTTCAGTATAATTTATCAGTGTTTCATGGAATCTTTAAACGCTTGTTTGAAAAAGCTTTGCATATAAATCTTTGTAAGTTTTTGAACAGGGCAAGAAATTACAGGATAATAATATTGATGTATTACAGGTGTTTTTACTAGTCCACAGAATATTTTGCTTTGCAGACAAACAGCACTCGTACTTCCACATTTCCTTCCCATTAATTTCATTTCCACAACATTTAAAAACAAAGAAGATTATTACCCATATTTAGGCCTTTATATACATGTAGGCCTACATTTAAAGTTTAGCTAGAAATTGATTTTTGGCAATTTTATGGTAAAATTCTGCTTTTTACGAAGGGCATAAATGTGTACAAGCATATAGACTGTTGTGGTATTGAAAAGCTTAGTGGGTGCATGTTTGTGGTAAAGGGGTTTAAAATCCATGCTAGTTGCCATGGTTTTATATTGTTTATTAGTTTGCAGATATATATATGGTTTACAAAAACATGTCTGTACATGGAGTCTGCCAAGCTAGTAGTTGAAACCATGAATTATAATTTTTACTTTATGCTCCCACTCTATTTTCTTTTTTGGGGTGGGGGGGG